>BDUI01012269.1:46032-57181 GCA_002335545.1 Apodemus speciosus
TGTGACAGTAGGAGTTTCTGTTCTGGCCCAGTCTGTTTGGAGTTCTTTAGGCTTCTCATATGTTCCTGGGCATCTCTTTCTTTAGGTTAGGGAAGTTTTCTTCTATAATTTTGTTGAAGATATTTACTGGCCCTTTAAATTGTAAATCTTTGCTCTCTTCTATACCCATAATCTTCAGGTTTGGTGTTCTCCTTGTGTCCTGGATTTCCTGGATGTTTTGGGTTACAAGCTTTTTGCATTTTGTATTTTCTTTGACTGTTGAGTCGATGCTTTCTATGGTATCTTCAGTACCTGAGAATCTTTCTTCTATCTCTTGTATTCTGTTGTTGATGTTTGCATCTATGACTCCTGATTTCTTTCTAAGGTTTTCTGCCTTCAGATTTGTCTCCCTTTGTGATTTCATTGTTGTTTTTTCTTCCATTTTTAGATCCTGCATGGTTTTATTCAGCTCCTTCACTTGTTTGTTTGTCTTTTCCTGTAATTCTTTAAGTGATTTTTGTGTTTCCTCTTTATGGGCTTCTATCTGTTGACCCATGTTCTCTTCTATTTTTTTAAGGGATTTCTGTGTTTCCTTTTTAAGAGCTTCTCCCTGTTGACTCATGTTCTCCTATATTTCTTTATGGTAGTTGTTTATGTCTTTCTTGAAGTCTTCTATCAGCATAATGAGATGTGATTTTAAATCCAGATATTGCTTTTCAGGCGTGTTGAGGTATCCAGGATTTGCTGTTGTGGGAGAACTGGGTTTGGATGGTGTCATGTTGCCTTTGTTTCTGTTCGTAATGTTCTTGCATTTGCCTTTTGCCATCTGGTTATCTCTGGTGTTAGCTGGTCTTTCTGTCTCTGAGTGTGGCTTATCTTTCTTTCAAGCCTGTGTATCTGTATTCCTGGGATTCCAGTTCTATCTGTGCACAAAGGTATGTTGGCACTTCTGGGAGACCAGCTATCTTGTGGTGGTATTTGTGTACGTAGCTCTGTAGTCCAGGATCAGCTCTGTGCTCTYAGGCCTCTCCACAGTCCTCAGAGGTTAGCTATCTTTCTGTGCCACCTGTGTAAGGYGCATTGTGGCAGAGGATGGTCCCGGCTGGAGACAGAAGTCAGAAGGCTCCAGCCAACTGCTCTGAGTGCAGCAGGTGCCCATCTGCTCTGAGTGCCGCAGGTTCTCTAGGATGGATCAGGAGATGGTGTCTTCACTGGAACAGAGCAGACAAGAGTTTGTCCCAGCAGAAAGGACAGGTGGCAACTGCTCTGAATGCAGTGAGTTCTCTAGGATTCATCAGGAGATGATGTCTTCACTGGAGCAGAGCAACCAAGAGTCTGCCCCAGCAGAAAGGACAGGCAGCAGAAGAAATGGAAGTGGAGTGTTATTTGGGAGTGTGGGGGTTTTGGTGGTTGATGGGTGGGGAGTCTGCCAGACCCCCAGCAGCAGCTCTGGGGCTACAGAAGTGGGAGGCTTTTTTCTAACTGCTCAGATTGCAGCAGGTTCTCTAGGATGGATCAGGAGATGATGTCTTCACTGGAGCAGAGCAGCCAAGTGTCTGCCCCAGCAAACAGGACAGATGGCAGAAGGAACCCAGCTGTTCTTTTATTGTTAAGAATTGTTTTCTTATTCTTGTTTTTTTGCCTTTCCACATGAAGTTGAGAGCTGCTCTTCCATGTCTTGGAAGAATTGTGTTGGGCTTTTGGTTGGGATTGCATTGAATTTCTAAATTGCCTTTGGTAGGATCATCATTTTTACTATGTTAATTCTGCCAATCCATGAACAAGGGAGATCTCTCCATTTTCTGAGATCTTCTATTTCTTTCTTGAAAATCTTGAAGTTATTGTCATATAGGCCTTTCAYTTGTTTGGTCAGAGATACCCCAAGATATTTTATATTATTTGTGGCTGTTGTGAAGGTAGTTGTCTCCTTAGTTTCTTTCTTAGCCTGTTTGTCATTTGTATAAAGGAAGTCTACTAATTGATTTGAGTTAATTTTATATCTGGCCACTTTGCTGAAGTTGTTTATCAGTGGGAGAAGTTCTCTGGTAGAATTTTTGGGGTCGCTTATGTATACTATCATATCATCTGCAAATAGTGATACCTTTATTTTTTCTTTGCCAATTTGTATACCCTTGATCTCTTTCTGTTGTCTTATTGTTCTAGCTAGCACTTTGAGTACTATATTCAATAGAGATGGGAAGATTTGGCATCCTTTTTAATCCCYGATTTCAATGAGATTCCTTTAAGTATGTCTTCATTTAATTTGATATTGACTGTTGGTTTGCAGTAAATTGCTTCTATTATGGTTATTTATTGGCCTTGAATTCCTGATCTCTCCAATACTTTTAACAAGAAGGGGTGTTGTATTTTGTCAAATGCTTTTTCTGCATCTAAGGAGATGATCATGTGATTTTTTCTTTGAGTTTGTTTATATAGTGGATTACGTTAATGGATTTTTGTATATTAAATCAACCTTGCATCCCTGTGATGAAGCCTACTTGATTGTTGTGAATGATGGTTCTGATGTGTTCTTGGATTCAGTATGCAAGAATTTTGTTGAGTATTTTTGTATCAATATTAATAAGGGAGAAATGGTCTGAAGCTCTCTTTTTTTGGTTGAGTCTTCATGTGGCTTAGGTATCAGAGTAATTGTGGCTTCAGAGAATGACTTAGGTAGTGTTCCTTCTCTTTCTCCTTTATGGAATAGTTTGAGGAAGATTGGTATCAGGTCTTMTTTGAATTTCTGGTAGAATTCTGCACTAAATTTATCTGGCCTTGGGCTTTTTTTGGTTGGAAGATTTTTAATGACTTCTATTTCTTTGTGTGATATGGGCCTGTTTAGGTAGTTTGCCTGCTCTTGATTTAGCTTTGGTATGTGGTATCTGTCTAGAAAACCATCCAATTCATCTATATTTTTCCAGTTTTGTTGAGTATAGGCTTTTATAGTAGGATCTGATGCTTTTTTGACTTTCCTCCATTTCTGTTGYTATGTCTCCCTTTTCATTTCTGATTTTCTGTATTTTCATACTGACTCTCAGCCCTTTASTTAGTTTGGCTAGGGGTTTATCTATCTTGTTGATTCAAAGAACCAGCTTCTGGTTTTGTTGATTTTTTATATTGCTTTCTTTGTTTCTATTTGATTGATTTTGGCCCCAAGTTTGACAATTTCCTGCCTTCTACTCCTCTTGGGTGARTTTGCTTATTTTTGTTCTAGAGTTCTCATGTGTGCTGTTAATTTGTTAGTTTAAGATCTCTCCAGTTTCTTTACCAGGSCACATAGTGCTATACACTTTTCTCTTAGCACTGYTTTCATTGTGTCCCATAAGTTTGAGTATGCTSTGTCCACATTTTCATTAAATTCCAGGAAGTATTTTATTTCTTCCCTGACCAAGTTATCATAGAGTAAAGATTTGTCCAGTTTCCATGTGTGTATGGATTTTCTGGAGTTTTTGCTATTATTGAAGACCAGCCTCAGACCACGGTGATCTGATAGTATGCATGGTATTATTTCTATCTTCTTGTATTGGTTGTGGGTTATTTTGTGACCAATTATATGGCCAATTTTGGAGAAGAAACCATAAGGTGTTGAGAAGAAGGTTTATTCTTTCATTTTAGGGTGAAATGTTCTGTAGATATCTGTTAAATCCATTTGGTTCACGACTTCTCTTAGTTTCATTGTGTCTCTGTTTAGTTTCTGTTTCAGTGACCTGTCCATTAGTGAGAGTTGGAAGTTGAAGTATCCCATTATTTTTGTGTGTTTTGAGCTTTAGTAAAGTTTCTTTTATGAATGTGTGTGCACTTGCATTTGGGGCATAGGTCTTCAGAATTCAGACTTTCTCTTTGTGCATTTTCCTCTTGATAAATATGAAGTGGCCTTTTTTTTAGCACACTTGATAACTTTTGGTTGAAAGTCTATTTTATTGGCTATTAGAATGGCAGCTCCTTGCTTATTTACTGGGATCATTTTCTTGGTAAACCTTTTCCCATCCTTTTACTCTGAGATAGTGTCTGTCTTTGTTATTGATGTGTGTTTCTTGTATGCAGCAAAATGCTGGATCTTATTTGCATATCCAGTATGTTAGGTTATGTCTTTTTAAAGGTGAATTGAGTCCATTAATATTGAGAGATATTAAAGAGAGATAGATGAGCATTGGTTCATGATATGTTTTCGTAGGTGGCTTTATATGCTTGTGATTCTCTCCTTTTGTCTTTGTTGTGAGATGCTTAATATCTTGTCCTTTCTTTGGTCCAGGTACCTTACTTGTGTTGGAGTTTTCCTTTTAGGATCTTCTGTAGGGCTGAATTGGTAGATAGATATTGTTTGAATTTTGTTTTGTCCTGGAATATTTTCATTTCTCCATCTATGGTAATTGAGAGTTTTGTTGGGTATAGTAGCCTGGGATGGCCTTTGTGTTCTCTTAGCATCTGTATGACCTCTGACCAGACTCTGCTGGCTTTCATAATCTCTCTTGAGAAGTCTGGTATAATTCTAATAGGTCTACCTTTGTATGTTACTTGGCCTTTCCCCCTTGTTCCTTTTAATATTCTTTCTTTGTTCTGTGTGTTTAGTGTTTTGCTTATTATGTGACAAGAGGATTTTTTCTGGTCCCATTTATTTGGTGTTCTATAGGCTTCTTATACCTTTATGGCCATCTCTTTCTTTAGGTTGAGGAAACTTTCTTCTATGATTTTGTTGAAGACATTTTCAGGCCCTTTGAGTTGGGAATCTCCATTCTCCTCTATTCTGATTATTTTTAGATTTTGTCTTTTCATTGTGTCCTGAATTTCCTGGTTGCTTTGGCTTAGGATTTTTTTTTTATATTTTGAATTTTCTTTTACAGTTATGTCAATCTCTTCTACTATGGTATCTTCTATACCTGTGATGCTCTCTTCTATTTCCCCCAGCTAGGAATCTGCCCCAGGAGAAAGGAATGGATGGAAGGGGTATGAGGGATAGAAGGGGAGTGGTACTCAGGATAGTGGGGGTTTGGTTCATGATGGGTCCTGAGTCAACCAGGCTGCCAGCAGTAACTCTGGGGCTCAGAAGCCAGGGTGGGGGTGGGGTTCTTACCAACTGCTKGRGTGTAGGGGGTCCTCTAGCATGGGTCAGRATTTGGAGTCTTCATTGGAGCAGACTAAGAGTCTTCCCCAGGAGAAAGGAAAGGGCAGAAGGGCCTTAATATTCTTAATATTTGAAATCAATACTGATATTGATTTTAAACTATGCTAATGTATATATATACATATATATACATATATATATATCTATCTAATATAGGATACTAGTATTTATATCATAGCTGTCACTTCATTAGCTTATATTATGCTTTCAAAATACAGGCATCTTTATCTTGCTACAAGTAACCCTGAGTCATAACCAGTGTGCCATTTCTTTCCATTTCTGTCATTTTTCACTGTGTTGAAACAGCCAAAGTCCAGGAAGAGATTGACAGTGTGATTGGTAGACACAGGAGCCCCTGCATGCGAGACAGGAATCAGATGCCCTACACTGATGCTGTGTTACATGAGATCCAGAGATACATTGATCTCCTTCCCACTAGCCTTCCCCATGCAGTGACCTGTGACATGAAATTCAGAGATTATCTCATTCCTAAGGTAAGCTTCCTTCTTCTACACTGTGCCATAATGCTCTTGATCTCAAATGAGTGAATGAAATTAGATCATTGGCCTAAAATATTGGCTCTTGCAATTTCAGATTACCAAGGTTAAAGAGAAAGTTATAAAACCCATTCAGGGAGTTTAGGAGATTAAGCCAACTAAACCACAGATAATATATTCAAAATCAGACTGTATTAGAATTAGGAATTTACCAAGTTGTTGATTGCAATGTTTTGTCCCCACAATATTAAAAAATACANCTTCTATGATTTTGTTGAAGACATTTTCAGGCCCTTTGAGTTGGGAATCTCCATTCTCCTCTATTCTGATTATTTTTAGATTTTGTCTTTTCATTGTGTCCTGAATTTCCTGGTTGCTTTGGCTTAGGATTTTTTTTTTTTTTATATTTTGAATTTTCTTTTACAGTTATGTCAATCTCTTCTACTATGGTATCTTCTATACCTGTGATGCTCTCTTCTATTTCCCCCAGCTAGGAATCTGCCCCAGGAGAAAGGAATGGATGGAAGGGGTATGAGGGATAGAAGGGGAGTGGTACTCAGGATAGTGGGGGTTTGGTTCATGATGGGTCCTGAGTCAACCAGGCTGCCAGCAGTAACTCTGGGGCTCAGAAGCCAGGGTGGGGGTGGGGTTCTTACCAACTGCTKGRGTGTAGGGGGTCCTCTAGCATGGGTCAGRATTTGGAGTCTTCATTGGAGCAGACTAAGAGTCTTCCCCAGGAGAAAGGAAAGGGCAGAAGGGCCTTAATATTCTTAATATTTGAAATCAATACTGATATTGATTTTAAACTATGCTAATGTATATATATACATATATATACATATATATATATCTATCTAATATAGGATACTAGTATTTATATCATAGCTGTCACTTCATTAGCTTATATTATGCTTTCAAAATACAGGCATCTTTATCTTGCTACAAGTAACCCTGAGTCATAACCAGTGTGCCATTTCTTTCCATTTCTGTCATTTTTCACTGTGTTGAAACAGCCAAAGTCCAGGAAGAGATTGACAGTGTGATTGGTAGACACAGGAGCCCCTGCATGCGAGACAGGAATCAGATGCCCTACACTGATGCTGTGTTACATGAGATCCAGAGATACATTGATCTCCTTCCCACTAGCCTTCCCCATGCAGTGACCTGTGACATGAAATTCAGAGATTATCTCATTCCTAAGGTAAGCTTCCTTCTTCTACACTGTGCCATAATGCTCTTGATCTCAAATGAGTGAATGAAATTAGATCATTGGCCTAAAATATTGGCTCTTGCAATTTCAGATTACCAAGGTTAAAGAGAAAGTTATAAAACCCATTCAGGGAGTTTAGGAGATTAAGCCAACTAAACCACAGATAATATATTCAAAATCAGACTGTATTAGAATTAGGAATTTACCAAGTTGTTGATTGCAATGTTTTGTCCCCACAATATTAAAAAATACARACACTTTAAACAGGGAACCTAGATAGACTTTATGCTATTTCCAGAAAAGCTTATAAATTTTTAGATTAAGTCTTAGTTTGTGGCACTTTACACCTTTAAAATTTTCTCTTGGCTGTTTGTAGTTTCAAATAAAATTTAAAGTTCAGATTGTCAGTCTTTGAAGACTCTTCTAGGATTTAATTGGAATTTTAAGAAGTATAAAGATTCTGTAGACCTTTCAAATGTTCTTTTGGCTGTTTGTAGTTTCAAATAAAATTTAAAGTTCAGATTGTCTTTGAAAAAGACTTCTAGGATTTAATCAGAATTCTAAGAAGTATAAAGGTACTTTTAGAATAATTCATATATTGACCTATTAAATATTCCAGTTCATATATATATGTCCTCTGTTTCCAGGATGGTTTGTGTGTCATTTTCCTCTAAGAGTTTGTTCCCAGTTATAACTTTGGCAGAAAAATGGACAAAGGAGACCCTACAGGGCTTACATGTTGTAAGGCAGGCTAGAGGATGTTAACTATGCTGTTAGTGGATATGCCAACTTCTTGTCTTAAAGTGACATTCAAATCTCTCCATTATAGAAGTTCTGCTCTTTTCATAATTAATAAAATCTATGGTATGGCTCATTGACACCTTGTGAATATCCCATTTTTGTGAGTCATCTGACCAGTTTTGCAGTTTCAGTGTTTATACTCAAGTAAACTGATCACATTAACTTGAATTCTTAGAAAATCAGAACATTTTAAAGTCTGTCATCTGTTTAGCTTTTTTCTAGTTGTCCTAACTGTGAAAAGACCTCATATATATTTTAAAATTAAGGCAAATAAATTGTGTGGCAGGGAAAACTCTGAATAACTTGGCGTATACCACATTATTCCACAAAACATTGTTAATTTTATCAGACATTATTCATACAACATTGCTATGAGCAGATACTTCTAATTTTTCACATAAACTTTTCATTTGAAGACATATTTCAAGTATTCATGATGCAATAATAACAGTTGTGAAGCAGACACATGGGTGGTGATGCATAACAGTGTTAAGCTTGTTGATAACAGAATATCCCATTACTTTATTGGAGGACACTATATCAAGATTTCTGCCTCTGGACCATTTCCAACCCATCCCTGTATATTATATGATCTGTCTGTTTAGTTAATGCCTCTGCTCTTGTTTGGACATGMTTTCTTCATAAGCTTTGACTACATCAAGCACATTGTCTCTCTTACTTTTAAAACCTTTATATAAATGACTTGTCTGTTCTTCTTATTTCTAGGGCACCACTGTCATAGCATCACTGTCTTCTGTGCTATATGATGATAAAGAATTCCCCAACCCAGAGAGGTTTGATCCTAATCACTTTCTGGATGAGAGTGGCAAGTTTAAGAAAAGTGACTATTTTTTCCCTTTCTCGACAGGTAAGCAAAATTATTTCCTGGTCTTTTGAATCTTACATTTCTACCATGTCTTGTGCAATGCTGCCTAGCCTTAGCTGCAGTAGTTGTGTTGTGGATGTGTCTGCTGGGGATAAGTACCCAATGATCAATTGCTCTTTGCATTTTGATCAGTTATGTTTTGTATAGGGGTTATTCTTTGTTGCAAAGACAAGTTTCTTTGATGAATGTGAGAGATACTTATCTGCAAATATAGATAAGTAGAACTATGACCTCGTTATCTCAGAGAAGTTGAGTAGGTTTCCAGGATCAGGCAATATTTTCCTCCTGTTGAGGGGGCTTTAAGCCAAATTAGACAGGTACTGTTTACCAACACAATGTGTTTGTGACATCATTGAAAATATACTTGGGAATATTTTGACATGCTTGGAATTATTGAAGGTCATCAATATCACAGTTAGGTAGAAATATTGATTGCCTCCTTCCTGTATGAAATTGTGTCTCCTAGAAATGACAGGGAAACTTGACCCATGATATCTCAGCAATACTACTGCCTAAACAAGAGACCTGAGCACATACAGCTCCAATAGGCATACTAACATGAAACAGGGAAATCTCATGAGGCTCCATCCCTAAACAATGAACTATAGGCAACTAAAGAATGCTGAGTGGCAAAAACAAACAAACAAACAAACAAAAAAAACCAAAAAAAAACCTTTGTCCCCACTGATAAGCCTCCTAATTGATTTATAATACTAACTGGTTAGCTTTTAAATAATATGCATACAAGTAACACTAATGCAGTCAGCATGGTATATTTTTATGTCTCTCTCTATATGTTACATTTACATGTAACAAAAATACAGAAAAAGAGGCCATGCTTGAGGATCAAGCAGGGTATAGAAAAGTTTACAGAAAGTAATGGGAAGGAGTAAATTCTGTAATTGCATTCCTATATTTGAATTTCAAACAAAATATTTTCCAGGTAACAGAGTAACTTATATATATCCCTTGAAACTTACGTGTTTTTTCTTTTGGGATTGTAGATTAGATTTGATCTGATTATTATTCCCAATGTCCATGCACTTTCTCTGAGACAAAATGTATCTTCAGATCCACATCAGTGGGATGTTAGAATGCTAATCCATTCTTTCCAAACTCAACAACCTAGACCATAGTGTGGTTTTATTGTATGTCTAGATATATCACTGAGCTATTGTAGAAGTTTTCCTAGACATTAGGACACCTTGCGCTCTGTGAGGAAGGCAGCCAGTTCTCATGATAGCCCACGCCTTTGTAGCAGTTTTCTGTACAAGTTACTTTTCCTGTTCTTATGTATAAATACTGGYTAAGAAGTACCTTTAGGGTTTATTTTGGCACAAGGTTTTGAGGGAGAATAGTCTATAATGGAGGGAGAGGCATGACACAGAAGCCCTATTTTTGGTAGGGAAGTAATGGTTCCCTAGCAACTGTACACYGCCTGCAGCTGGAACTGCAGAAGGGCAGAAGTCAGCCCCTGTTACTTGGTGGGAAGCTTGAGAAACTAGCAATATGTGGCTCTAGAGTCTCTTGAAAGAGTCACCTCATATTTTTGCTGAACATAAAACAGATGACAGGCTGGAAGCGAGAGAGACTATAAACCTCCAAGACATCTTCAGTGACTGAGTTTCTATCCTACTAAGTTTCCTTTAGTAGGACTGTGGACTATATATTTAATGAAATTCATGAGCCAACGTAGGACATATTGTATTTAGTACATGTTACGGAGTAAACAACTGTCTCTGGTGACCACTGCCTGTCCAGCTATAGCTATGGCTATAGCTGTCCATCCGTGGTGACTCAGTTTGTAATGATGTCAGGTTTTCTAGTCCCCAGAGCAGTTCGATTTTTACAATTTTTTCATTATGATTAGATATTTGCTTTATTTATATTTCAAATGGTATCCACATTCCACATTACCCCTCGAAAATCCCCTATCCAATCCTCCCTTCTTCTGCTTACCCCCCCTACCCCCACCCAATTTCCTGAGTTGCATTCCCCTATTATGGAGAACTGAGCCTTCACAGCACACATGGTCTCTCACTGATATCTGAAATGGTCATCTTCTGCTACATATGTAGCTAGAGCCATGGGTCCCTTCATGTGTACTCTTTGGTTGGTGGATTAGTCCCTGGGAGCTCTGGGTGTACTGCTTGGTACATATTAATGTTCCTCCTGCAGGGCTGTAAACCTCTTCAGCTTTTTGGGTCCTTTCTCTAGCTGCTCCATTAGGGTTCCTATGTTCATTCTATTGGTTGGHTGTGAGCCATGAGTGTTTTAATCCACTTTCCAATAAGGATCAAAGTATCCACACTTTGGTCTTCCTTCTTCATGGGCTTCATGTGGTCTGTGAGTTGTATCTTGGGTGTTCTGAGCTTTTAGGCTAATATCCACTTATCAGAGAGTGCATACCCTGTGTGTTCTTTTGTGATTGGGTTACCTCATTCAGGAYGATATTTTCTTTTTCTTTGTTCTTTTTTTTATTTGATATATTCTTTATTTACATTTCAAATGATTTCCCCTTTCCTGGATCCCCCCCTCCCTGAAAGTCCCATAAGCCCTCTTCCCTCCCCCTGTTCTCCAATCAACCTCTTCTTGCTTCCCTGTCCTGGTATTCCCCTACAATGCTGCATTGAGCCTTTCCAGGACCAGAGGCC
>BDUI01012276.1:20094-39367 GCA_002335545.1 Apodemus speciosus
GTGCCCTTTGGTTAGTCTGGCTAAGGGATTCTCCTGGATTTTTGATTCTTTGCATGGTCCTTTTTGTTACTACTTGATTGATTTCAGCCCTGAGTTTGATGATTTCCAGTCTTCTCCTCCTGGATGAATTAGCTTCTTTTTGTTCCAGGTCTTTCAGGTGTGTGGTTAAGCTGCTAGTGTRTTCTCTCTCCAGTTTCTTTTTGGAGCCACTCAGGGCTATGAGTTTTCCTCTTAGCACTGCTTTCATTGTGTCCCATAAATTTGGGTATGTTGTGCCTCTATTTTCATTAAATTCTAAAAAGTCTTTGATTTCTTTCTTTCTTCTTTTGCCAAGGCATCATTGAGCAGAACATTGTTCAGCCTCCATGTGTATGTGGGCTTTCTGTTTTTTTTTTTTTTTTTTTTTTTTTTTTTTTTTTTTTTTTTTTGCTATTGAAGACCATTCTTATTCCATAGTGATCTGATTGGAGGCATGAATTTTTTGATCATCTTAAATTTGTTGAGGTCTGCCTTGTGACCAATTATATGGTCGATTTTGGAGAATGTTCTATGGGGTGCTGAGAAAAAGTATATTCTTTTGCTTTAGGATGAAATGTTCTGTATATATCTGCCAAATCCAATAGGACCAATGTTTCAAATAGTTTCACTGTGTCCCTGTTTAGTTTCTGTTTTCCTGATCTGTCCATTAAGGAGAGTAGAGTGTTGATGTCACCCACAATTATTGTGTTAGGTGTAATGTGTGCTTTGAGCTTTAGTAAAGTTTCTTTTATAAATGAGGGTGCCTTGCATTTGGAGCATAGATGTTCAGAATGGAGTGTTCTTGGTGGATTTTTCCTTTGACCAGTAAGAAGTGTCCTTCCGTGTCTCTTTTGATGACTTTATGTTAAAAGTCAATTTTATCTGATATTAGGATGGCTACTCCTTCTTGTTTCCTAAGACCATTAGCTTGTAAAATTGTTTTCCAGCCTTTTACTCTGAGGTAATGTTTGTCCTTGACCCTGAGGTGTATTTCCTGTAAGCAGCAAAATGTAGGGTCCTGTTTCCATATCCAGTCTGTTAGTCTATATCTTTTTATTGGGGAATTTAGTCCATTGATGTTAAGAGATATTAAGGAGTATTGATTATTGCTTCCTGTTGTTTTGATGTTATTTTTATATTTGAGTGGTTATCTTCTTTTGGGCTTGATGAAAGAAGTTTACTATCTTGCTTTTTCCTGAGTGTAGTTTCCCTCCTTGTATTGGTGTTTTCTACCTTTTATCCATAGTAGGGCTGGGCTTTTGGAAAGATATTGTGTAAATTTGGTTTTATCATGGAATATCTTGGTTTCTCCATCTATGGTGATTGAGAGTTTTGTTGTGTATCTTGGCTGGCATTGTGTTCTCTTAGATTCTGTATGAGATCTGCTCAAGATCTAGCATTCATGGTCTTTGGTAAGAAGTCCAATGTAATTCTAATCTGTCTTCCTTTATATGCAACTTGGCCATTTTCTTTTACTGCTCTTAATATTCTTTCTTTGTTTAGTACATTTGGGGTTTTGATTATTATGTGACGGGAGGTATTTCTGTTCTGGTCCAGTCTGTTTGGAGTTCTGTAGGCTTCTTGTATATACATGGGCAACTCTCTCTTTAAGTTAGGGAAGTTTTCTTTCATAATTACGTTGAAGATATTTGCTGACCCTTTAAGTCATATATCTTCACTCTCATTTATAACTATAATCCTTAGGTTTGGTCTTCTCATTGTATCCTGGATAACCTGGGTGTTTTGGGCTACAAGCTTTATGTTTTTTGCATTTTCTTTCACTGTTGAGTCAATGGTTTCTATGGTATCTTTGGCATATGAGATCCTTTCTTCTAACTCTTGTATTCTGTTGTTGATATTTGCAGCTATGGCCCCTGATTTCTTCCCAAGGTTTTCTATCTCCAAAGTTGTCTCCCTTTGCGATTTCGTAATTGTTTCTACTTCTGTTTTTAGATCCTGGATGGTTTTTCTCAGTTCCTTCACTTGTTTGTTCATATTTTCTTGTATTTCTTTAAAAGATTTTTGTGTTTCCTTTTTCATGACTTCTGCTTGTTGACTCAATTTCTCCTGCATTTCTTTAAGTGACTTTCCTCATGTTTCCTCTTTATTGGCTTCTATCTGTTGACCCATATTCTCCTGAATTTAAGTGGTTTTTGTGTTTCCCTTGAAAGGACTTCTAACTTCGATCTATTTTCTCTTGTATTTATTTAAGGGAAGTATTTATGTCCTTCTTGTGTTCCTCTAATAGCATCATGACCAGTGATTTTAAATCCAAATCTTGTTTTTCTGGAGTGTTGGAGTATCCAGGACTTGCTGTTGTTGGTGAATTATGTTCAGATGTTTCATATTTCCTTGATTTCTGTTAGTAATTTTCCTGTGTTTGCCCTTTGCATCTGTTTATCTCTGGCGTTAGTTGGTCCTGTTGACACTGGCTGGTGCTTGAACCTCCTGTGGGCCTGTAAGGCTATTTCCCCACCACTGGATGACTAGGTTTCCCCTGGGACAGATTGYTGATGTGCTATGCTACTCTTGGGTGTGGTTGGAGCCCTAGTGTGCCTTGTCCATCTAACCRCGGGATTCCCTACAGATCAGGTGCTTTCCTGGTTTAACTGTGGGATCCAAGATGGTGGGGAACTCAGTCTGCAAGGCTTTGTCTATCCACGGGAATTCCTGTAGGTCAGATGCTCCCCTGTGTGCTCAGGCAACTGTAGAGCTGCTCAGCTTCCTAGGGAGAAAAGCACCTGGGCAGGCTATGCCCTGGGCAATCCTTCAGTCTGRTGCCTTCTGAGTACCTGGGTGAGCTACCAGCTCCAAGATCAATCCTAAAAGCTGCAGAAATATTAACTAGGAAGTTTTTAAGATTTCTTTCTTTCTTTTTTCTTTTCTGAGACAGGGTCTGTTCCTACTGCCTCAGCCTTCATAGTTTAGAATAAAGGCATGTACCACCATGCTATATGCAAGTCATAGTTATTAAATAAATAACTAGTAATTAAATAAATCATAGTTATTCTTCATTTGAGGGAGTGACATTTCTTAATCCATATGATTGCACTGAAAATAATGTATGAGTATAAATAGCATTTGGAAAATCATTGTGAAATAAATTGTTAATTTTAAGTTTTTATTTTATCATTTCTATTATAAATATTTTATCTAATAAAAACTTTAAATTGCTTCAGAAATTTGTATTAATTTGCATACAGCAAAGTGGTATTATCCCTGCATAGAACCCACACTTCTTACTTATAAAACATCTTCTTTTTTTAAGGTTGAAAGAAAATTGAAGCAGAAATGATCTAGTGACACGAAACTGACACTTCTTCAGTTGTTCCTTGCTTANCGGGATTCCCTACAGATCAGGTGCTTTCCTGGTTTAACTGTGGGATCCAAGATGGTGGGGAACTCAGTCTGCAAGGCTTTGTCTATCCACGGGAATTCCTGTAGGTCAGATGCTCCCCTGTGTGCTCAGGCAACTGTAGAGCTGCTCAGCTTCCTAGGGAGAAAAGCACCTGGGCAGGCTATGCCCTGGGCAATCCTTCAGTCTGRTGCCTTCTGAGTACCTGGGTGAGCTACCAGCTCCAAGATCAATCCTAAAAGCTGCAGAAATATTAACTAGGAAGTTTTTAAGATTTCTTTCTTTCTTTTTTCTTTTCTGAGACAGGGTCTGTTCCTACTGCCTCAGCCTTCATAGTTTAGAATAAAGGCATGTACCACCATGCTATATGCAAGTCATAGTTATTAAATAAATAACTAGTAATTAAATAAATCATAGTTATTCTTCATTTGAGGGAGTGACATTTCTTAATCCATATGATTGCACTGAAAATAATGTATGAGTATAAATAGCATTTGGAAAATCATTGTGAAATAAATTGTTAATTTTAAGTTTTTATTTTATCATTTCTATTATAAATATTTTATCTAATAAAAACTTTAAATTGCTTCAGAAATTTGTATTAATTTGCATACAGCAAAGTGGTATTATCCCTGCATAGAACCCACACTTCTTACTTATAAAACATCTTCTTTTTTTAAGGTTGAAAGAAAATTGAAGCAGAAATGATCTAGTGACACGAAACTGACACTTCTTCAGTTGTTCCTTGCTTAYACATCTATTTACTGACTACCTTCTACATATTATCATACTTTTCTAAGATGGAACATAAAATATATCATTATTCTATTTTTGATATAGTCTCTTCTCATTGTTATTCTTATGTTCTGTTGCAAATGGAGAAGGGTCTTTCAGTAAATACCATCATCATGGATTGCATATTATGTTTAACAAGATTAAGAAGAACTATTGTGTTAAATTGTTATGGATTTCATTCTGATGGTCCAGTCTCTAACAAGTCCTTGAAAAGGATGAGGGAAGATACCTTAGTCAGTGCTCCATTGCTGTGAAGAGATACCATGACCACAGCAACTCTAAATAAAAACATTTAATTGGGGCTTGCTTAGAGTTTCAGAAGTTTAGTCCATTTTCATCATAGTGAGAAGCATGACAGCACAAAGGCAAACATCATACAGGAGATGTACTTGAGAGTTCTACATTTATTTTAGATCTGTAGAAATTTTGAATGGAGAAGCAGCAGGCCTTGCTTAGGATTCTCAAACCACATGACTCACCTCCAATGACACATTTTTCCCCAACAAGGCCACACCTATTCTACAAGGCCACACCTCCTAATCCCTTCCATGTAGTGAAACTGCTTAATGATCAAGCCTTCAAATATGTTAGGGACTGGGGAGACATTCTCATTGAAACTACCACAGAGGTTCTTGAAGATATATGGGAAAGGGATAGTGATCATGTTTATATGTACCTTGTGAACATGTGTCTCTGTCCTTTCTTGCCTGTCTAAAGCACATTCTAATTAGTTAAAATAAATCTCTATAGCTTATAGCAAAAGGCAGATTAGTAAGGTGAGACTTTCTGACAGAGAGAGAAAGTCAGGGAGTTGGGCACTTGAAGATTTGTCTAAGAGGTGGAGGAAGCAGTGTGGAAAGAGAAGGAAGGAGAGGTAATTAATCAGCCATGTGGCAGAACTTAGATTAATATAAGCAGGATAATTCAGTTATAAGTTAGTAGAAAACATTGCCTAGATATAAGGCCAAAAACTTATACATTAATATACTCTCTATGGCATTATTCCAAAGCAGTGGCCAAAGAGAGGCCCACAGTTACAGAAATGTTTTCTAACATGGCAAGGTCAGCTTTACAACATATGCTTATTTATTCAGAAGACAGAAAATTCACAAAACCAAATAAGGAGCTTGTGGAAGCTGAGATAGAGTTAGCATTTTAAGATGTTAAAGCAATATATATTACTTGAGAATATTTGCTTTTATTCTTCAAAAGGAAATGCAAGCAAATGTGAGATAAGTAGACTTAAATTAAAATTGAAACTTCTCCCTGCTGTGCAAAAAAAAAAAAGATGACAGAAACAGAAAAGTAGAATGGGGGCAAGCAGGATGCTACTGGCACTGTCTAGATGCAGACTGTTGCAACATGAAGGCATCATATAGGTGGTAAGAGAGCAGTGCTTGGCTACTTATTGTATTGCATATGCATAATGAAATGTTAAACTTTATATCTCCCAAAGACATTCCTAGAAATAGATTGTAAGTGCCTAGCTTTGATAAGATATGTCATAATGGTAAGACTGTCTTTTCTTATTATCCACTGTGGTCATATTTAGAAAAGAATGGGGGAATGAAACCCCATTTTGTTCCCATTTGACAGTACTCTAGTGATACTGAACTATAAAAGTAAAATCCCTTCCTACCTGACACTTGTCATTTTATTCTTATACAGCTGAAAGCATCTTCCCAGGTCTCTTGTCTCATGAAAGACTCAGTTGTGTCTGCATTCTTGATGCTCCTTCCTATATATTTATCATCCCTCCCTTCTCCAGGACCTCATATGTTAAAATAAAAAATAAGAACAGAAAATAATAACTGCAACAAGGATATGAAACTGGCCATGTAGAAATGACCTTGGAATGTTCTGTAAATTTTTATACCCCATTTACCACATAAGGTAGGGAAAAATAGAGAAAGCAGGAGTAAGGCCACAGGTGTTATTAACTGGAGTCAGAAATCCAGAAGATAAATTAAATTGAGATGATGGACATTCTGACATCCATAATATTAAGCCAGTCGTTCAGAAATATATAGAGTTAAAAGTCAAGGGAATGGTTCAAAATAGAGGTACATATTTACCAGTTAAGGGTAATTGTAAAACATGAAGCTGAGTGAGACTACCAATGATGAGACAGAGCAGACAAGGGGTCCAATGGCTCATAGTATAATATTTCTAAAGATGACCACAGTGGAATAAAAAAAAAAAAAAACAGAAAGAAAATGAGATTACCTTGATTGTTATTTGGTCAAACATTATGATAGTTATTAACTATATATTGGATTTGATAAGATAATATCTATGCTGATTTGAAAAGAACAAATGTGTTAAGATTGTAGAGACAAAATAATAACTAAAGTAGACTTTTAAGAAAATGTGCAAATAATATTAGAGAGGGAAATACAGACTTACTCTTCCAAGAGATTCAGGGTGCAGCTAAGGATAACACAGAAATTGAGTGGTGATTCAAGGAGTGTTTATGTCAAAATTATGTTCAAGGCAAATTAGAAGAATAAATTCTTTTAGAAATGATCTAAAAGAAAAAAATAACAATGTATGATTGAAACCAGAGGGATATCTTGAAATAAGGAGGGAGTTAATGCTAGAAGGAATGTTATCATTAGATTTGATGCCAAAATATTTAACTTCTATGATAAATAAAGGCTATTTAGGGGCATAGCATAGCAGATACCAAGATGTGTTGGGAATTTCTTTGCAATTCTTTTAATTTTTCTAGTGAAATAAGTCAATTGTCATTTTAGAACAAAAATTGTCAATGTATTATTAGGAAATTAAAAGGGGAAAAAAGAAAGTAGAAGAAGCAAGAAAAGTAAGTGAAGAATGTGTGTGATTATTTAAAAGTATCAGTTTCATCTCAGAAGCACCTGGCCATTAACCTGTTCMACTTTTGGCAGCAAGGAGTAGCAAGTGCAAACCAGCAGTAGCTTGCTCCCCGCAGTCACCTGACATTTAATTGTCCTGTCTCTTCTATATCTTGTTATCAGGCTTCTTTCTTTATTTAGTAACCTTGACACCATTGGACTTTTTTCTTTGTAGACCATCCTTCAATTGAAGTCTGTCTGATATTTACTCAGGATAGGCTCAAAGCAAGGCATCTTTGTCAAGAATATAACAAATGCAATGTTTTCCTCTCCTAAGTTCATTCTATCAGAGGCACACAATGGGAATAAGATTTTTAGCATGATGTTGATTTTGATCTTCTGTTTCAGATGCCATCTGCCAAATCTCTTCACTAAAACCTCATTATTTCCAACTCTATAACTTTACAACACTCAAAGACTTCACCAATGTTCCATTTTTCATGATAATGTTCAATTAATTTTACTATAGTTTGCTGATTTTTTACCTCTGTTGTTATAATAGACTAATGATTTTTTTCCAGAGTCATTAATTGGAATCCTATCATAAGGAAAAGTTGTTCTTCAACACTTAATTGTTAATCAATTAATCCTAAATAATCATCATCTCATTTATATTATTCTATAAAATACTAGTTCTTTGTTGCCACATACATTTCTTTATCTTTGAACTTTTTGTGTTTCTCCAAGTTGACCACCGTGTTCTCCCAGAATGCCTTTCTGACATTTAATTTCCAGAAGCATGAGATATCCAGACATCATCTTGTTTATTATCTCCCCATCTTTGAAAAAGCTGTTTTTCAAGATTCTCCCAATCCTCTTACTGATGCATAATGCATAATATTTAGAATCAACGTGTGCTTATTTATTTTCAGGCTGCCACACATACCACAGACTACATGTTCAGACAATATATCTTTTTTGGGGAGGGAGGGGCCTGGGTTTTATTTTTATTTTATTAGATATATTCTTTATTTACATTTCAAATGTTGTCCCGTTTCCTGGTTCCCCCATCCCCCGAAAATCCTATCAGCCATCTCCCCTTTCCTAATCAATCCTCTCCCGCTTTCCTGTCCTGGTATTCCTCTATACTATAATATCAAATCTTTCTAGGGCCAAGGGCCTCTCTTCCCTTTGGTGTCTAACGAGACCATCCTCTGCTGCCTATGTGTCTGGAGACATGGGTAACTCCATATGTACTCTTTTGTTGATGGTTTTGTCCCTGTGAGCTCTGGGCATATTGTTTTTCCTCCTGTGGCGCTACAAACTCCTTTAACTCCTTGGGTCCTTTCTCTAGCTCCTCCATTGGGGAACCTATGCTCAGTTCAATGGCTGGCTGAAAGTGGCCCCCTCTGTATTTGTCATGCAATAGCAGAGCCTGCTCGGTAGCTCTTGTGGGCATCAATAATATTGTCTGGGTTTTGTAACTGTATATGGGATAGATCCCTGGGTGGGTTAGTCCTGGATGGTTTTTCTCTCAGACTCTGCTCCACCCTCTGTCTCTGTTTCTCCTTCTGTGGGTATTTTGTTCCCCTTTCTACAAAGGACCCAAGGATCCATACTTTGTTCTTCCTCCTTCTTCAGCAACATTTGATATGTGACATGTGTCTTGGGTATTCCAAGCTTCTGGGCTAATATCAGTGAGTGCATACCATGTGTGTTCTTTCATGATTGGATTACCTCACACGTATGGTCACTTGATCTTTAATAAAGGAGTTAAATCCATCCAGTGGGAAAAAGATAGCCTTTTCAACAAATGGTGCTGGCTCAACTGGTGGCTAGCAAGGAGAAGAATGCAAATTGATCCATTCTTATCTCCTTGTACTCAGCTCAAGTCCAAGTAGATCAAGAACTTCCACATAAAACCATACACACTGAAGCTAATAGAAAAGAAGAGCCTTGAACACGTGGGCACAGGGAAAAATTTTCTGAACAGAACACCAATAGCCTATGCCCTGAGATCAAGAATTGACAAATGGGACTTATAAAATTATAGTTTTGTAAGGCAAAGGACACTGTCATTAGGACTAAACAGCAACCAACAAATTAGGAAAAGATCTTTACCAACTCTACATCTGACAGAGGACGAATATCCAATATATACAAAGAACTCAAGAAGTTAGACTCAAGAAAACCAAATAACCCTATTAAAAATGGCGTGCAGAGCTAAACAAAGAATTTTCACCCGAGGAATATCAAGTGGCTGAGAAGCACCTAAAGAAATGTTCAACACCCTTAGTCATCAGGGAAATGTAAATCAAATCAACCCTGAGATTTCACTTCATACCAGTCAGAATGGCTAAGATAAAAATCTCAGGAGACAGCAGGTGTTGGAGAGGATGTGGAGAAAGAAGAACACTCCTCCACTGTTGGTGTGATTGCAAGCTGGTACAACCAGTCTAGAAATCAGTTGGGTAGTTCCTCAGAAAACTGGGCATAATACTACGAGTGGACCCTGCTATACCAGTCCTAGGCATATACCCAGAGGATTCTCCATCATGTAATAAGGATACATGCTCCACTATGTTCATAGCAGCCCTATATATAATAGCCATAAGCTGGAAAGAACCCAGATGTACCTCAAGGGAGGAATGGATACAGAAAATGTGGTATATACACATAATGGAGTACTATTCAGCCATTAAAAACAATGAACTCATGAAATTCTTAGATGAATGGATAGAACTGGAAAATATCATCCTGAGTCAGACAATTTATCTTTATTTCCCATGGTTTTGGACATGGGATATTCAGGATCTAGGTGTTGGCAGTAATGACTTTTAGATAGACTTCTTACTGGATTTTCTTTTATTCAATTTCTTCTTCTTCTTCTTCTTCTTCTTCTTCTTCTTCTTCTTCTTCTTCTTCTTCTTCTTCTTCTTCTTCTCCTTCTTCTTCTTCTTCTTCTTTTGTCTTTTTTTTGAGACAGGGTTTCTCTGTATAGCCCTGGCTGTCCTGGAACTCACTCTGTAGACCAGGCTGGCCTCGAACTCAGAAATCYRCCTGCCTCTGCCTCCCAAGTGCTGGGATTAAAGGCGTGCGCCACCAACGCCCGGATTATTTCTTCTTTTTTAATTAATTTATTTACATCTTTTAAATTAGTCCCCTCTTGGTCCCCCTTCACAGAGTGCTTCTCACTATCCTGCCCTATCCTGTCTCTTCTTTGCCTCTGGGAAGGCAGGGACCTTCTGGGAATCCCTCTACCCCAGACCTCAATTTTTTTGCAGGATTATGCAAATCCTCTCCCAACTGAAGCAGAGCAAAGCTACCTTCTGCTATGTATCTGCTGGGGGATGGGTAGGGAAAGGAGGAAGAGCAGGAGGAGGAACAAAAAGAGGAGGAGGTGCAGGAGGAGAAGGAACCACAGAGGTAAAGGAAGGGAAAGACAGAAGAAAGTTGAAGGGAAAAGAAGAGGAGAGTAATGGAAGAAAACTGAAGGAACAGAAAAGGAAAGGAGAAAAGAAAGAGGATGAGAGGATGAGAGGGAAAAGGTGGGGAGTAATGAAAAAGGAAAGGAAGGGAAAAGGGTTGGGGTAATAGTAAAGGAAAGGGAAGAAAAGGAAGAGGGCAGAAGGAAAGGGAAGAGGAGGGTAAGGTCAGAGAGAGTAGGAGAAGGGAGTACAGGGAAGGAAAGAAAAGCGGTAGATCTGAGGTCATTTTCACCTCTTGTAGGATCATAATATTATGTAATATTAAGACCCCAGTTTTAAGACTTTCATTAGCTTTGTCTATATAAATACTCTTTTAATACAATGACATAGAAAAGTAGGGCTGGGTCATAAGTTTTCAAATTTTTCATTGTATAACATCTTGGTAGGAACAAATTTATAGAAGATTTTAAAATTATACTTTAATGGTATAAAACCATATTCAGTTTGAAATATTACATATATACCTACTAAAATGTTGATTTTAGCTTAAAATTATGTTAACTTGATCAGACATAATGTTGAAATTCATATTGATGTTTTCCTAGGTTATTGCTCTTGAATTCTTTAGGTTAAGAAATTGTCTTTTGTGCATATAGCTTTGGTAAGTCAATAATACAAAACCTAAAAGTGAAAATCAATGCCTACTTATGTCTAATTGCACTTATAATACATTTTAATCTCTTCTGAATGAGATGTGAGAATTGGAGTTACCTTTTATATTTTTTTCAAGGATGTTTCAAATGTAATAGTAATTCAGATAGGCAATCAGCCTCATCATCATGAACATTGTCCCTAGATGTATGATTGTAATGCTGTAATGATGGACCACATAGGGCTGCAGTTACGGTACAGTCTACAGTAGAGGTACCTAAAACCATATCAACTCTGACATCATGCATGTTTGCTTTGTGAAGTGACCTATGCAATACAGAAGAACATTACCTCATCACATGATCAACATACCCAGCTCTCAGTTTTTGATAAATTATCTTACCAATGTACAGATTATAAATAATTAAATTGTTTGGATATGAAAAACTGTAGGCATGTTTAGGTCTTGTGAGAGCCTGTTCTATGTTTTCCATTTGGTAGATAAAAGTGTGACCTCAAGGTACCATTAGGTGCCATTTTGTAAGCCTGCATATCTTTTGAGATCAGAGTACAATGGGCAAATTCAGGGTGGAATGGCTCCCAACAGCTTGTGTTCTATAATAAGTAGAGACAGGTATACTGCATGGATGTTAGCACACAAAACAAAGAGAAGAGCCAAGGACAAGATAGAGTTTGTCAGTACACATAGTAGAAGACCCGTTCTCTACAACTAGGATCCACAGTCCAAGTTTCTAACACTGCCTGCGGAATTAGGAATCCATCAGTTAATCAGTCCATTGATAAGGGCATTGTCACTGTGCTCCAGTTGCTCCATGAGCACAGCTCCTCTAAACATTGCTGCATTGTGCATATGATACTCAATAACAAAGCCTTTAAGGAACATTTTATAATCAAACCACATGGTAGTAACTTTAAGTAATATTACGATCTTCTTCATTCCTTTCCAACAATGATATCAGTATCAAGGCTGTATTTGTAAACGTTTTGCTGTGATTTAAACTAGGGTTCCAGAAAGGCAATATTGTGGGAATATTTCTGTTATTATCTTGTTGCCCAAACATCTTTACCTCACACTATACCATCCTGAATAATTCTAAAACAGATTCATTCTCATCCAAGTTTCAATGCCAGAAGAGCAGCACTGCCTTCTAACACTGAGCAAAAAGCAATGCAAAGCTCTGTCCTGTGAATTCCCCTCCTGTGGTCCTGCCTCTGAATATCGGCTACAAACAAAAGCACATCAGTGTAGATAGAGTAAAGTAACTATGTCTTCTAGTGTGAAAATTTTCCATTAGTCTGATAAGTCATAAGGAAAAGGAGCTTATCTCCAAATTACAGCAAATTTAATTTGATTCACCTAAACCCACATGGTAGAATAATAGAATTGAGCCCTAAACATTGCCCTCTGATATCTACACATATTCCATGGCATTTATGTGCTGCACTCTACATACACTAAGTGTAATAGTAAATTTTAATATGGCCCTTACTGTAAAATTAGCCTTGTCTCTTCTTTCTAGGCTACACAGGATTTCATATGACAAGGGTTGCTACTTAAAATATTGCTGTCTATGTATGTACATATTCAAGTACACTGTTTGAGACATCAAACAATTCAAAAAACATTGATTTTTCTGAAAATTAAAAACAATCTTAACTCATATGTAGAGATACAGAGTTGTGTTTAAGTTCATTTTTAAAGAAATTTATATTGTGAACATATAATTAAACATAAGTATGTTTGTTTGTTGCTATTTCTGTTGTTGTCGCTGCTATTTTGAGACAGGAGAAGTGGTGTTGTCTCTTGTTTCTCAAGATAGCCTTAACTCATGAAATAGTCATGAATGACCTTGAATTTTTAATCTTTAYCTTTACCTTTAGCTTTTACCTTCTGGTCCACGGATTCTAATTTTTTGGGTTTTTTGTTTTGTTTTTTCCTTTTGGTTTTTGTTTTGTTTTGTTTTTGCTGCTGTTATTGTTTTACTTATTGTTGTTTATATTTCCATGCATGGTTGGGTTTGTTTCTTAATATTTAACAATGTTCTGGTTTAACTTTTCATTTTCTAGATATCAAAGTTATTTAAAGTTCTTCCATTCCAATGTTTAATTCATTTGGCTTAATTTAACTCTAGTTTTATGTATTAATATCTGATATCTTCTTATACACTGTTATAATATTTAGTATTAGTGGTAAATTCTATAACCAGGAGGTAACTGACCTACAATAAAAGCATGGAATGCCTGGTATTCATGGTTCATGATTTCAAATATTTGAGTGACCTATAGCGTTTGAATCAGATGTTTAATCGTTATTTAATACATGGTTAAGCATTGTACTAGAAGAGAAATTTGTTGACAAAATACAAAATTAAATCTTTTCAATAAATCTTATTTAATAATAGCTTTCTTTTTCTGTTGCAGTTATTGACCTTTTTTTGCAAAAGATTATTAGTGAAAGGTCACCGTTTTTTTTTTTTTTTGTTACCTTAAAGCTAAAGAATTTATTATCTCATCCTTAATCCTATGGCAGCTCATTTCCTCCATGAGCTGTGTAGTACATAAATAATGTAAGATTGAAAGCCTGAGAATTCCTTTATCAGCAGATAGCATAGCTCTTCAAAAAAAATCCTTTTCTGGCTTGAGGAAACAGTCCACTTTTATGCTGAACTTACTTACAAGGCTTTGTGAGCTGCAGCTACATGGGAGATAAGCAGGAGAGACTTGGAAAAGGCAGATGTGTGAGAGACTGTGTCCATCCAGCATAAAATTCACTAGCAAGGGACTTGGGGAAGGCAACTTGAGTGTTAAGGATGCAGTCTGCTTGCATCCGCTGCCTTTCATTTTCATTACTGCTTTTTCTGGGGGTACATACCATGACAAGAAAGAAAAAAGTGTTACAAAAGTTTAAATAGAACTAAGTAGTAAAAATGTGAGAAGAAATAAGAGACCAATAGTTTTGGAAATTGCAAATAGAATGGACATATTTTCTTTCCTTAGTGGAATTTAAATAACAAAAGTGACAGAAAAATCCTGACTCAGAAATATAACAAATTTCTCAACTGCTACAAATTCAATTACCACTCAGAGGAGCAAAAATAAAAGTCAATATTCTAGTTTTCAAAAATGCATGCACTGGAATACAGCCAAATAATTATGTGGTCAATTTTTTTAGTTGCTTTAAGATGGCTATCAACAGAAGGGTCAAAAGATCAGCGGTTTTGCCACTAGACATTCAAAGGCCTAATTAAACATATTTATGCATTCAAAAATGGTTTTTATTTTTAAAGTGCTATTAAGCACTGACTTATGCATTTGATTCCCAAGCCTCAGTGGTCTTGACAGATATTAAATAGCTGTAACCCAGGAGAAAAGTGAATGTCTTTACTTGACCTGAATCACCTTCTGCATTAAATGTTTAAACATCAAATACCATTAGCTGCTATCGAATAATGCTAATAAACAATACAGATTGATCATAGAATTAGTATGAGTTAAATATCTCATATATATCTTAAAATAATTATAGCTACCCAAACACTAATAAATTGTTGAATACAATTTATGTTTCCACCTAGTATTTCAGCACTCATTATAATAAATCCAAGTAGCACAATAGTCCAAACACTGGCTGACATATTTTTCAAAAACTTTCAACAAATGCTGAAGCCATAGTGAATTGCAGGAAAACTGTGATTGACAACAAATCTGTAACCAATAATTGTTTTTTATATCAGAATTTCAGCATTGGGTTCTTTCCTAAGTGTTTTAAATGATAATGAAGATAAGTTCAACAAAGTTGTAGTTGAAACAATGGGTAGTTTCTGTGTTCATTTCATCTGCATTAAATAATTTCGCATTCAGTTTAAAATAAAGTAGAACAGATATATGTTGCCTTTACATATCTATTATAAGTACCTGCAATAAAATTATTTTAAATAGCTTTATATTCTATTCTATGAGGTAGAAGGTGTATATCACATATTGAATAATTTAATATGAGTAAAAGTATATTGGTATTATAGAGCCAATGCTGCAAAGCCAATATAATTAATTTATTTGGATCCTTTAAATATAATAAAAGACATGAAATATTTATTAAGCAATTAAATACAGGAAGATGAGCCCTAGAAAAGTAGTAAAACAGGTGTCAAGTTAGTGAGGCACTGGAGACAGAACACTATACATTGATAAAAATGTGTTTTGAAAGACAGGAGATAAAGGTACAGCTCCAGGGCAAGAGGATTTTCCAGGAAAAATGCAACATGGTGAAGGCAAACCAGACAGAGACCAAGTATTAAATCGTTTTTAGAATTTGATGAGCTGAGGGTTTTAAGGTGTAGATTCACAATAATATATTTTGGCAATATACATTATGGATAAAGAAATGGAAAGACCCAAAGATTATCTGCCTAAGCAATATCAGGCATGAGTTCTCTCCCATGGTAAGGACCTTTAATCCAATCTGACAACATTTATGTCACTATTGCACCAGGATATTATGCAGGCAAGTTACTGTTGCCAATTGCAGGGTTGGTGGCTGGGTTGATATTTACCTTTATCCTCTGGTGGTGTGCAAAGTATGTTCCAGTACCATTATGGGAAAGGCTCTCCTTAAGCACCAGCTTGATTTGTCCACCCCATGTGTCTCCATAACTATATATTTTATCCTCCTTCCTTCGGAGATACTTTTCTTCCCCCAGGCTCTWAATCTATACCTAACTTCTGTGGTAATATAGATTTACCATGCCTAGTGAAGGCTTAAAAACTGACATCCACATAAGTGAGCATATATATTTGTCTTTGAGGGATAATTTTTTCTACCTCTGTCCATTTATTTGCAAATTTCATAGTTTAATTTTTAATGCCTGAATCATATACCATTGTRTAAATGCACCACATTTTATTATCCATTTATCCATTAATGTATATACAGTCTTGTTTCAATTTATGTCTATTACAAATAGATCAGCAATTGACATAGATGGACAAATGTCTCTATAGTAGGATATAGTTTCCTTTTGTATATGCCTAAGAGTAGTATTGCTATAAGTTGAGGTGAATCTATTTCCTAGCTAACTACTACAGATAACTATAGTGGGTGTATAAGCTTGAACTCCTACCAGTCCTTGCCAGTATTAGCTGTTTTAACAATCTTGGACATTCTGACTAATATAAGGTAAAATCTTGAAGGAGTTTTTATTTGAAATTCTGTGATGATTGTATTAGTCAGGGTTGTCTAGAGTCAAAGATCTTATGGAAAATATTTACATATTAAGGGAGTTTATTTTAATGTCTTGCAGTCTGTAGTAAAACTAATCCAACAATGGGCAGCCATGAATGGCAAGTCCAATAATCTACTCATTGCTCAGTCCCAAGAAGCTAGTTATTTCAGCTGGTCTTCCATATAAGCTGGAATCCTGAAGAGGTAGGCTCCAACAGATGTGCTCACAAGGGAATACAAGTAGACAAGGAAGAATGAGTCTTCCTTTTACCAATGTCCTTTGGTAAGCCTTCAACAAATGGTGGGGCCCAGATTAAAGGTATATACCACCACGACTGGATTTGGAACTTGCTTTATCACAAACTGGTTTTGAACTCAGAGATCTGCTTGCCTCAGTCTACTGGGATTAAAGGTGTGTACTACCTTGCCTTGGCCTAAACCTTTCATTCTCATTATACCTCAAGTTCTCCTTGTCAAGATCTGGTTCAGAAGCTTGTGTCTTCCAGTCTCAATATCTGAATCACAGGTGTGCTCTTCATGTTTCAATTGTAGTTCATTCCAGATACAACAAACAACAAAGAATAGTCATTACAATGACTAACTGCTGAACTTTTACTCCTTCTTAACCATTTATGTTTCATTTTTTTGGAAATCTGTTTAATTCTGCATCTCAGTTTCAATTGGGTTTTCTTGACGTTCAGTTTTTCAGTTCGTTAGGTATTTTACCTATAACCCTCCTATGTGAAATTTGTAAAGATCTACTATTCTGTAGCTTGTTGGTTTGTCCAAACTATGCTGTCCTTTGCCTTATAAAGGCTTTTCAGTTTCATGAGGTCCCACTTGTAAAGTGTTGCTCTTTTCACATAGAAATTACTCATTACATTTGCTTTGCTCAACTTGTACTTTTGTTTACAATTTAAATTAAATCTGTCAACATATCAAATCAATGTATTCATTTAGAAAAATATGGTATTTAAATAAAGTTACCAGAAAGCCTATGCTAGTCAAAGGAAAATTAAGATGTGATATTTTATTAAAACATAATTTTAGAATAACACTTGTTATTTGTATCATATTATATTATAAATTTATTTTGAGCTCTACTGTCACATTCTATGAATCAGACCAGTTTTTATACATTAGTTTTTCAGATAACTAAAGTTAACAATTTTTGTACACACAAAATGCCTAGGTTATGCCTATCTATAGATAGATTAGGCTATCCACAATGCCTAGAACACGTTTTTGTTATAATTGGTGCAAGTATATTGTTAGAAAATGCAATAAGAAGTATATTCCAAAAGAAAAATTGATCTAACATTTGGCTATGGTATATTGTATCATACTGGACATAAAACTAGGACCAGCATACAATATGGTGAACAATAACTTACTTATTGGGAATGAAATAAACACAGTGAAATATGCATAACCACAGTTAAAACATCACTATTTGTCATAGCCAAGATGTGGAACCTACATACATTTAAGTCAACAATGAATGAATAATCTAAATTTATTATGCTTTTAAGTAAAATATTTTAAATATTTATTTGTATTATTATTTTAAAGCTTTATCTTGATGTTTTTATTTAAACTATTTTTAAATTTAAATATATTTTGATCATTTTTCCTCTTCCCCAAGTCCTTCCAGATACTTTCCTCCTCCCCTCCCAACCCACCAACAATTAAGTTCTTTCTCAAAAACAAACAAAATTTAATATAACAACAAAACCTCCCTACTCAAGAAAACAAAGTAAGTCACTACCCAGAAAAGAAAAAAAAAGGAAAAGAAGAAGAAAGCTGTAACCAAATAAAAGCACACAAACAAAAAATCCTGTGGAGTCCAATACATGTTGGTCAACTACTCCTGATCATGAGGCCTGTCCTAGAGTAGGTGATAGATCCAGTGTCACTCCACTGGAGAAAACTGATTTCCTACTCTTCTAGGAGATATAAATGACTTTTCTATTGTTACCCTTTACTATAGTGGCTAGATTTTCCTTCCTTCCTTCTTTTACTTTTTTCAAATATAGCAAAATAAAATTGGTAAGATAAAACAAAACTCTCACATTAATGTTGGACAAGGCAAACCAAAATAATAAAAAGAGCACAAAAAGTGAGACAGAATCAGAGAACCACTCACATACTCAGGAATCCATAAAAACACTAATCTGGAAGCCATAGTGCAAGTACAGAACACCTGGAAGAGATTCGTGCATATCTGGTTTTGTGCCAATACCATGCTGTTTTTCTAACTATATATTTGTAGTATAACTTGAAATCAAGGATTGTGACAGCTCTAATTCTTTTATTACTTAGGTTTGTTTTAGCTATCTTGGCTTGTGTGTGTGTGTGTGTGTGTGTGTGTGTGTGTGTTTGTGTTTACATAAGAAGTTGAGGGTTGTCTTTTCAAGATCTATGTGTGAGGGTCGATGGCATATTTAAGGTGTAGTATTAATTCTTTAATGAGTGGCCCTGTGTTTTGTTACAGGATGTTTGATCACATTGTAAACCCCAAGAGCTTTATGTTTATTGTAGCAAGTACTTGTGGTGTGACTCAGGTCTAGGAAATACCTTTAATCCAAGAGTTAATAAAGTCAATCCTAGGTCAAAAGGCAGGGCAAGTAACCAGCTGACAGGAAGTGAACATATGGAGAGAAAGGAATGTCTTTGAGTTTACACATATTTAAGAAAGCAGGGGGACAGACAAAGATATTTTTCCTTCTGAGACATGGGTAGAGGAGGAAAGTCAGCTGGGTCTTTTCTTTGTGTCTGTGAGCTATTAGGTTTTCATCCCAGCATCTGATTCCTGAGTCTTCATTTGGTCAAACTAATGACTGGGATTTTTGTTTTTAAAATAATGCTGCTTGAGGCATCTTGAAATATCCTATTAGTGGGTGTATTTTTTCTTAAATGAATATGTAGTAGTTAAAGTATGTTTCTTAGATCCGGTTATATATTCATT
>BDUI01012280.1:19085-36345 GCA_002335545.1 Apodemus speciosus
AATAAATGGAAGCCCCTGAAATGTAAAACTTTCCACATAGAAAAGGAAAATGTCAACTGAGTGAAGAGGAAGCCTACAGGTAATCACTACCTCTAGTAAACCAAGAATTTACAAACTACATAAAATGAACAACCTAATTTTTAAAATGGTGGAATACAGTAGAACTGAGCAGAATTGCCAAAAGAAGGAATCCAACTGGCTAATAAACAGCTTTAAAAAGTCATATATCACTAGCTGTCAGAGAAATGCAAATTAAAGGTTCTTTGAGATTTTCATCTCACAATGGTYAGAAAAGTTCTTATTAGAAAAGCAATAACATAARCCAGAGTGCTGACTGCTATTTCATAAAACCTAAGTTCAATTCAAGCCCCACAAGTCAGCTCCGAACAATCTCTAACTTCAGTCTCCAGGGATCCAAMCTTTTTCTGAMCTGCTCAGGTCTCAGGAATGAATGTGGTTGACATACATAGATATATATGTAGGCAAAATGCACATGCATAATATAAATAATAAAATCTTAATAAGTAAAGCCAATAACAAATATTGTCAAAGATGAACATAGATACTCATCAATGCTATATTCACATTTGCTAAGAAATGGAAGTGACTTAGATACATATCCACTTATGGATGAATAATAAAGGTGTGGTGCATGCATACATTGGAATTTTATTCCRTGCTGAAAAAATGAGATGGGAAAATGGGTAGAACTAGAACATMCTGTACTAAGTGAACTTACACTAGCCAAAAGATAAGCACTATATTCTTGTCTCATAGTTGGAGCCTATCTTCAGGACTTTACATTTCATTATATGAGTTGGAGTGAGTATCTATAGATGTCTGGATGCAAGAAATGAGATGTTACAGAAGGAAGGATAGTACAACACATGCCATGTGAAAATATTGCAGGGGTGGAAGCAGTCTGACTAGTATGGAAAGGTTTAAATAGGTAAGGCACTTGGGTGGCAGAAGAAGATGGTGGGCATAGGCAAAGTTTTAACCAAGACTAAGGGTAAATGAAAAATCTGAACAGAAACATACAACTGTAAAAACCAACTRATATTGTAAAGACCTCAAAGTGAGGTACTTTGTATAGGTGGATAATGTCCCAGAAGTCACAGCTATGTAAACACAAATCCCAGGTATGCCACCTGGCTCCTGTAGTGAACAGGTYAACRCTCAGTCATAAGGAGAGGGGAAAACTCAGACAAGTTARTCAATGGGTGGTTATGAGAGGTATCTTCAGAGGCCCATAGGAGAAACAAAGGCCCAAGGAGGAACCAACTTAGGCTTTGCCTCTCAGAAGAATCCTTCAAAAGTTTGGTGTGGCAAGTGATGGAATAAGGACTCAAGAGAGGCTCCGAAGACAATAGAGGCTATTAATAGCTGTTACTAAAGTTACTCACCTAAAGGATAAGACCCTAATTGCACAACATAGTTCAGATAACAGAACACAAGGAAATAAATGTGAAACCCTACTGAAAGCGCCCTACCTGCTGGCTAGTTTTTATCACCACAAAATTGCTGTGCAGACTTTAAGCTGGAAAAAAAACATTATTATTCAGATGAATCCTGTGTCTGCTAGACAAGACAGTCTTACTGATACAACAGTGTTATGAATGTTTGGAGGGTGACCAACCGCTTTTTATTAGATTTAAGTCCTGTTTCATGAGAAGAAATACAGCATGACACTRTAAACCTTGTCAAAAGCCTATTTCTGGAAAACTCACAGCCCCATAGAGGGAACCCACTACTATTCTTGCTAACTAGACATATACTTGCATTGCCTTCTAAACATTCATGTTCATGCATGGACTAATGCTATGCTCAATACTCTGAGAAGACCTTCTCTTTGGTTAATGAAGTGACTTGCAACTGATCAAAGTTCCTAGAACAAATAACACGCCAGTGCTCAACCTTAAGTGGAAAAATTATCTCACCTCCTCTAAGGCCCAAGGAACAGGGCAGAAGAGGGATTAGAAAGAACATCAGAGCAGAAGGATGAGGATACGTGCTATGGAATGCTCTCTTCTGTGTATGACATGACTCTGCGCTATGGAATGCTCTCTTCTGTGTATGACATGACTCTTTCTGTCAGGATCATATGGAAGCTGCTTTGATTACCTGTATAAGATCAGAAAAAGACTGTGTACTTCAACCTTCCAACATAAACAAGGAGGAGGGAAGCCATGGGGCCTACCTCTCCTGGGAGGGTTATCGGGAATGTGCAGTTGGCAATAGGGGGAGGGGTATAATTTTTGTCAGTGAAGCCAAGGGCAAGTTGCCCATGCTCTCTTAAGTTACCCCATCCATGCTCATACATGCAACTCCAAATAAAATAAAATAAAATAAAATAAAATAAAATAAAATAAAATAAAATAAAATAAAATAAAATGCATTAGATTATTAGGAGGGAGAGTAGTGAAGAAAGAATTCAGAGGGCGAGAGAAGTGGTCAGAGAGTTAATGGGAAGGGAAAGTGATCATAATACATTGTATATTTGTGTGAAATTGTCAAAAAGTGGTGTAGACATTTAAAAGTTAAAGACAAGCAAGAGAAAAAGACAATGTCTGTCTTAGAGAATACGGTTCTTTTAATTTTAGAAAATGTTTTCATCATGAACATTTTGTCTCCATTGCACAATTGTTTGAGTTGGTGGAACCATGTTTGAGAGGGAAAACTGCCTGAGGCAGATGGGAAGTCTCTCTACGTGAACTTTGTGTATGAACCATATAGTTAAACCACCAACAGGACTTTCTGAAGGCCCCAATAGGACATTAGTGCCTAAGATGACGAAAGAACAAGAATATGGGCTATCTAAATGTGAATGAAATCTGTCAGATTATGACAATTTAATGCTACAGATAACTGATATTAATGTTTGGATGAAACACAAGGCACTCAAAATGCTACAGCAACAATTGAGAGCACCATAGTCATCTAACTATTTATAGAAAGCATCTTCTTCAATAAATGTGGTCAATTGGTATTCAGCTCCTGATAATTTTTGAGCTCTTTTTAGCTTCAATAATCAAATATCTTAAATCAAAAAAATTATTTAAGGAATTTTTTATCAGGAGTTTGGAAAGTAAGGTGCCCCAGATACTAATATATTCCAAATAATAGTTTCATCTTATAGAAATAAGTGATTATCCAAGAAATGTTATGTATTAATCAATGTTTGCCAGAAACATTGAAAAKAAATGTAGGAAAAGACAGCAGAGAGATATTTGTCATTATGGGACCATCTCATACAGTCCAAGGCTGAGAGGCCCCATGATCTGTCTTCTGCAAAATGAAGATTTAGTAAACTATTATATTTAATGTTATTAACAAACTTCTGGGTACACTTGTGACAGTGTTGTTGTTACTTTTATCTCTGACTTTGCTTATGATAGATTATCTTAAGAAGGCAAAACACACTCTCTACATTCACAGGTTTGTGTCCAGGGGACATAAGAAGCAAAAAGTTAGGTGGACACTTTGATTTCCCTCTCTCAACTGATGGGCATTTTGGCTAAAGTCACCCCAATTGAGTCTTGAGAGTCTTTCACCTCCGGGATCTATGGTACTTTCGAGAGAATCCTCCAATCCACACCCCATCAGGCTTCATATTTCCAGTCATTTTCCTAGTCCTCTGGGCTTCTTTCCTGACCCTCCCCCATACCTGATCCTGTTCTCCTTCTCCCCTCCTCCCCCTTTCCTCTCCTACCCAGGTTCCCCCCCCATTTGCCTTCCATAATTATTTTCTTTCCCCTTCCACGTGGGATTGAAGCATTCTCACTTGGGCCTGTTTGTTACATTTATTATATTCTGTGAGTTGTATCCTAGGTTTTCTATACTTTTTGGCTAATACGCACTTAGCAGTGAGTACATACCATGCATATCCTTTGAGGTCTGGGTTACCTCACTCAGGATGATATTTTCTAGTTCCTTCCCTTTGCCTCTAAAATTTATGATATCCTTGTTTTTAATAGCTGAATAGTATTCCATTGAGTAAATGAGCCACATTTTCTGTATCCATTCTTCATTTGAGGGACATCTGGGTTGTTTCCAGCTTCTGGATATCACAAATAAGACTGCTATGAATATACTGAGCTCAAGTCCTTGTGGTATGGTGGGGCATCTTTGGGGATATATGCCCAACAGTGTTATAGCTAGGTCTTCAGGTAGAACTATTTCCAGTTTTCTGAGAAACGAACAGATTGATTTCCAGAGAAGTTGTAACAGTTCACAACCACACCAGCAATGGAGGAGTGTTTCTCTTTCAATACATCCTCATCCTCATCATCATGTGCTGTGACATGAGTATTTGATATTAGCCTTATCTGATTGGTGTGAGGTAGAACTCAGGATCAATTTGATTTGGATTTCTCTGATAAGTAAGGAAGCTGAACATTTCTTTAAGAGTTTCTCATCTAGTTGAGATCCTTCTCTAAATTCTCTGGTTAGCTCTGTGCCCCATTTTTTAAAATGGGTTTATTTGGTTTTTGGAGGTCAATTTCTTGAGTTCTTTATACATTTTGGACATTAACCCTCGATTGGATGTAGGGTTAGTGAAGATATTTTTTTCCAGTCTTAAGGTTACCAATTTGTCCTATTGATGGTGTCTTTTGCTTTACAGAAACTTTTCAGTTTTATGAGGTCCATTTATCATTTGTTGGTATTAAAGCCTAAGCCATTGGTCTCACAGGAAATTTCTCTCTGTGATAATAAGTTCGAGGCTCTTTTACACTTTCTCTTCTATTAGATTTGGTGTATTTGATATTATATTGAGGTCCTTGATCCATTTGGACTTGAACTTTGTGCAAGGTGATACGTATCCCTCTATTTTCATTCTACTACATACAGCCCACCAGTTAGACCAGCACCATTTACTGAAGATCCTTTATTTTTCCACTGTACGTTTTGGACCAGCTGAATTTGCGATCCCTCTCCTGGGGGAGGGGACACCAATAGCTGACACCGCCACTATTACTGATGCTATCAGGAAGAAGCCTAGCATGGCTGTCCTCTGAGAGGCCTTTCCTGCAGCTGTCTGAGACAAATACAGATACCTACACCCAACCATTGGACAGAAGTCAGGGATCCCTATGGTTGAATTATGGAAAGGATTGAAGAAGTTGAACAGGAGGGCCACCCTATAGGAAGACCAGCAGTCTCAACTAACCCAGATCCCAGGGAGATCTCAGAGACTGAACTACTAAGCAGGCAGCATACCCTGGCCCTCCCCACCACCCATGCCCTCCACTCCCCATCCCTCAACCCCTAACCTGCCACTGGCTGGTACAAGGCCCTGAGGAACATACATAGCAGAGGACTGCCTGGTCTGGCCTTAGTGGGAGAAGTGCTTAATGCTTAAGAGACTTAAGACCCCAAGGAAGGGAGAGGCCTGGTGGCAAGGAGTACCTTCTCAGGGAAGAGAAATGAGATGAGGAACTGTGGGAGGGGGTAACAGAGAGGGGCAATGGCTGGAATGTAAAAAACAAAAAGCAGAAAGTTAGATGCAGCATCCACTGTCCTATGCTCCCTAACTACAGATCCAATGTGACCAGATGCCTCAAAGGATTTCACCCTCTGTTGTCAACATTATGTATTCATGATTTTCTTTTTGCTGATGCTGGAGATTAAATCCACAGCCCAGTATATGATTGTCAAGCTTTCTTCCACTGAAATATACTCCCATCCCAAAGTAATCTGTTTATACTACACAAAACACATGTATCTTTTTCTAGAATAAATGACCTAAAAGATTATTCTGAGCTTTACATTTGTCCAAAGGATCACAAAATGTTCATTTGAAATTTAGGCTCTACAAAGAAAGTCATTATCAAAAGAGATCTGATAATATGAATAGTTAACCATGCCCTTTGTTACTCTCATGGAAAAAAATAAAGACTTATCATCAGAGATGTGTAGAACTCACAGATCACAGAAGAGATCAGCACATTTCAGGCAGGAGAAAAAGGATTACTGGTAAATGGAGGTATGAACAACTTGGTACATTCACCTTGTATCTGTAAAGTAGGTCAGTGGAGCCAGAAAGAAAAGAGCAAGAGTGTTGATTGAGAAATGAGATGGTGAGTCTGCCAAAGCAGATCAAAAAGTATGTCATATGCTGAAAATGAGTATTCTCAGGGTCTAACACTTCTGTAGCCACAGTTCCACTCATGCTCCATTTATTCCTCAAGCAACTGAGCACCACCCTACTCAGAAGAGTGTTCTGGCCTCTGGTCTCTCTGCTTCACATCTTTCAGATCCTGGCTCTTCCCCAATTGTCAGACACATCTTTGCAAATTATCACCTTCTGAGAAAGGAGGTTTCTTGTAATTCAGTCTGAAAAAAAAAAAGAGTCAGCCATTTCTCTCCTATTCTATGTTACTTCCTCCTTAGTATTTTCTGTTGTATCTTGCTTATGTATGCACTGATTTATTTAACTCCTACTTTTACCAGTGGGATAAAACTCTGCAGTCAAAGGGATCTTTTCTTTAGGAATTACTAATGCGTTTCTAACATAGTTAACAAACAWAGGTGCCCAACAAGATGAATGAAAAAGAATTGTCAAAGGGTCCAATTTTAAGTTTGAAAGATAACTTTGGGTGTGATACATGGCCACTTTGAGGACTGACATTTATTTCATTGGACAGTAGTTCCAACAGCCTTATGATGTGTTTTGTTGTGGGAGTATTTCGTTTTGTTTTGTGTTTTGAGGAAAGGATGTAACTTTCTTTCTGTTCCTGATATTATCCCATATATAGAAGACAATTTCAGCATTATTATTGTATTTACTGACATGGGAGATATAATATGAACAATTTAGTGGTTTTTCTGATGATARTAGAGTATTGCTATGGGGTTAATACTCGTGGGACTTTCCACTTTAAGCAAAGCAAACTTGCCTGAGTTTAGGAGTTGAAGAAAAAGAATTCTGTTTTCTTCATTTCTTTCAACTTTGCTCTGCCCCCATATTATAAGTCTTAGAGATTTATGCAGTGAATGAAATAAGAGTCAGTATTTGGGTTTACTTTCTGTCTCCCAAACATGATAACTCTTTAATATTAGCGTAGAAGCTGTTTCTGAATTAAAAGAACAATGTGTTCCCCAGTGGACAAATCTCTGTTATAAAATCTGTCTGTTATCAGACTTCCTCCGTTATCAGTCATCTTCTCAGCACACAGCCTTGGTAGGGACGCTACCAAGCATGAGCAATGGCTCAGCAATGCTCTTCATGTTTCTCTCTTATCCTTCCAAAAGAGTAAACATAAAATTTGAGCAAATTTCAATCATTCATTTAGCATCAGTTCTTAAATACTGTCTTTTCCCTCTCACAAACATGCCATCTAATGTCTTCTTTCCTCTTCATAGCTACTAAGGGGAGGTGTTTGAGCTTTCTAGTATGATGTGTCAGACTCTGTTCCCACCACTGAGTATGAGTTCTAATTCTACAAAATGCAGGTCAGTGCATAAGAAGCTTCTGAAAGCTGCTGGAAAGGRCTGACTGGGAATATTTGCCTCCCCCACCTCCACTAACCTCAGAACACTCTCATCTGTAGTGCTTAGAAATTGAAGTTGTGAATAAATAGTAGACTATGATAGCTCTAATTTGGGTTAACACTAAAGGCCARGAGAACAAAGAGAGTCTAAGRGCATCTTTTGGAGAGTTCAGTACTGGCTTGGTATAACTACAAACTAATCATCAATCCTCTCATGTGAGATAGAAAGAATATTTTCCCTGACTCTCTTCAGTGGTAAGTAGACATGGGAAAGATCTCAACATTTGCTACCTTTYATAARGAGCTGAAAAAATTCACTGGGTTTGTGAAAATGTAAACACAAACCCAATATCACCATTTCAATGCTGTTTCATAAATTACAACATTGGTATCATTTGTTTTTTAATATAAATAAATATTAAATAAACATACATATCTAACTAGAATTTTAGAAATGTTAATTGTGCCAACAACTTTGGGGGGAAAAGCATTCTAGTTTCTCAGATTGAATTGTCCATAAAGAGAGAAATAAACAGCTTTATTAATCTGGAAATACATATAATTTTCAGAGTAGCACACTGTACATGTTAATTTCAGTTTCTGTTGCAATGATAAAATATTCAGATAAAACACAGCTTGATGGAATGAATAGTTTATCTTAGCTTGTAGTTCCAGGTTACTATCCATATTATGCGGAAATCAAGGCAGGAATTTCAATCACCTCACAATAACAGTCAGGATCAGAGAGAAACACTTGCTTTCATGTTTGTATCCATTCAGTTTCTCCACTCTTAACACAGCTCAAAACTTCCTATCTAGGGAATGGAACCACCCACAATGGGCTGAGTCTTCCCATRTCCATTACTTTAATATTAAATAAACCCACAGACATATCTACAGGCAGCCAGATATAGGGCTCTCATTAAGACTCTTCCCAATACAGGCATAAGTTGCTTATTAATAGTCAAGTTCTTACTCTTGTGTGAATCTATGTAAGATCTCCGAGACATCATTATGAGATTAGACTTAAAATGGCTAAGCAGGGAAGGAGCCACATTATGTGCAAATATATATGATGAAAAATATATTCATTAAGCAAATAAAAAACATTTTCCTAAGTTTTGGATTAGATATAGTTTCCATATAGGGCATTCACATGCCTTCCCCAAATCAGCATGATCAGAGAACGTCTGTATGTCCTTTACAAAAGTAAATAAGAAAGAATACCGGGGGGGGGGGGAAAGACTCTCTTCCCATGTGAATAATAGTCAAAAAGCATGTTTGCTGTGTAGGTGTGTATCACTGGAGTACAGACCACACTCTGTGCCAGGTCTAGTAAACAGAACAGAGGCAGATGAAGCTAAGCTCAGACAGATGTGTGAGRAGTCTCAAGCACAAACCTCAACTGGCTAGTTTATAAAATTTCCTGCTACATCATTTTATTTGAATGACAGTTAAGGATAATAATAGATCACATCTCACAGGCTTTTTGTCGGAATTTAAGGCGATAGTATTAATAGAGCGATTAGCATCATAAGAAGTAATCATCTATAAGTTTCATGTTTGCCTTTTAGGAATGAGGGTAGTGATTTTCAATTTACATGTCCAAAAACAATACCATAGCTTCTATATCATAAAAACCCTAAGATCTTGAGCAATGCTCCAAACTCRTTTATCTTTTTTCTAGAATCCTGAGACAGAAAATAAAGACTTTGGAGCTGGGTGCTTGCATAAAGAGGAATCTGTATGCAACCATATTTTCCCTAGGAGAGTTCTTTTAAAATCTGTGCAGGAGTCAGAGAGTTCAACCCTGCTACTCCCATTTCCATCCTAGTAAATGAATAAGTGTATGGTAGAAGCCTGTCTTACAAGAATTTGACAGGAGGAGCTCATGTACTATTTGAGTTACTAATGGGATAGCAAACAGTTCCTACCATTTACTTTGTACTTTGATAATGTCTTGGATTGAAGGGTTACCCAGGCCTTTCTAAATATTAACTTATTTCCCCTTTCTGACATTTTGGAGGGGTTAGAGAAGGTGAGCATGCCCTCTGTTTCATAGATGAGAAAACCGAGATCAGAAAAAGGATGGATGGGCTTCCAACCAAAGTCACCCAACAAACTGATGTGCTAGTCATTCAGCTGCTCCTGCTAGTGGACAGCCTAGAGCCCATACAGAGAAAGTCATCCAAATACATATTTAGATGATGACTGAAAACTTTCAGCAAATTGATTTTCACTTTTCTACATATCTCAAACARTGCTTAAAACAACACAAATGTTTGTTGCAAAGGTGGCTTCTTCAGACCAGGGATCAGAACAGGGAAATGAATAACTGTGYATATAAGAACAAGACCTATTAGCCGCAAGCAAATGGATTTATTATATGAAGTGTGAGTCTAGGGAATTGATAAGCTTCATGTTTTAAGTTGGGTGAAATAACATTGGAAAAATATACATGCACTTAGACTGAAATTTAGTGCTTCCAAATAAAGGAAATGAACTGATTTAGTTAGGAATCTTTCATTTTTCTCCGTTACCTCTTGGTTCTGTCCAGAGACATGCTATGCATTTGTGAACTGGAGGCAGAAATCTTAAATAGAATATTTTTTCRTCTAATTATTCCAAGCCATGTTCCCATTCTTCAAAAGGAATCATTCCCTTACAAGGCGGGTCCCTGCTCCCTAACCGTGTTGTAACCTTCTTTTAAAGCCGATCTGCTTTTACACACTGTTGTGTCTATAGAGCCCAAGAAAGAGTTGTCAGTGCACAGGACAATTATGTAGGGCTCACAACATACTTTCTTGATTACCTAATGGATGAATTTTTGTTTTCCTGACAACTTCACTCACTCTCCTAGTAGTGTGAAATCACACTTGATATTGTAAATTTAAGTGTGTACCCATTTCATCTCCCAGAAATATCTGTGAAGATAGGATATTTTTGTCTGATCATAAAATCATAAAACTATTCAGTACCTTAATGCTGTTTAGCAGAAAAATCTTGAGCAGTTTTAACATTTATTTATTTAGTCTCTGTGTGTGTGTGTGTGTGTGTGTGTGTGTGTGTGTGTGTGTGTACATGCACTGATTTGTGCATGCTGTGGTTTATATGTGGAGGTCAGAAGAGCAGAAAACCATTTGCAGAAGTTCTAGCATTCTACATTTACACTAAAACCATATTCTAATGCCTATACTTTACTTTTACATGAATAAGAAACTCAGCTTACACATTTGAAAATTTGTGCTCTAGTGAGACCTATGTCTTATTCCTTGCCACATGTCTGTRAGGGTGACTTCTTGTTGAAATATGCATTTATCAAAACCCAGGATAGGCCACAACCAAGGGAGAAGAGTTACTTTTATATTGACCTCCATGATATATACATAATACTAAATGATAATKGGTAAAGTTCTCCTTTCCATTCTCTTCTGATGGCTTTATGGAAAAGGCTCTGTGCTAGTGTGTCCTTCACAATGTCCTTCTACTTGACAGCTTCCCTTAGTGATGAAATTAATGKCAACTCCTGATTAGGAACCTTGAGCATGTGAGGAAGCAGGACTGAATATTATCATATGACTTACTAGTAGAATTCTACTAAGTTTAACAGTTACCTCCTTTTCATGGAAAATGAGAGGTATCAACTTGGCAGAAAAAAATCTTCTTAACATCAGAATAGCAAGTAGTGAATATGCATATACTTGAAGCAAACATCCTACTAATAGGGAGTATAACTATATGACAGTGATTTAATGGTGCATTAAATGACTAAAGTCTGGGAGAGAATGCCTTCCAGTATGCTACTTCTCTCCTAGAAAGATACATGTACCATCATCTCTTTGATCCCCACCTTACACACATAARCACTTGATTGAGAGGATAAATGCAGATTCCATGGTCCRYCTGTTAATGTGCTTCCCTATCACTGTGACATTCCACCTAAGCAAATCAACTGAAACAAACTTAGAGTTTCTGGGATTTTCTGCCTTTATTGGATGGCTTCATTGCCRTGGGCTTATGATGAGGCAGTATATCATGATAATAGGATCACAGGGCAGAGGAATACAGGTCTCATGTTGTCTGAAGACTAAGGAAAGAAATGAAATGTGAGTAGGASGTAGGGTACACCCTTCAAAGGCAATCACCTAGTTATCAATTTCCTTCACCTAAGTCATAATTTRTAGACTTTATCTCATCTCAATAAGAAGTCACCAATGGAACTGTCTATTTATTAGGTTAGAGTCCATTCTGCTCTCAAAGTCCAAACTCTTAATATTTCACTGCAAACAAAGCCTTTGACACATGATGTCTTTTGGGATGGACACTTAATATTCACACTGTAACAGYGTACTGGTGAGACCATATTCACTAACACTTCAAATCATCTGTATGAGCCTATTGACTGCTCACAAATTTTATACTAATATTGGTGAATACACTTCACAGTCTCAGAATATTCTTTCTACTTGTGCCTTAAACAATTCCCCTGTCCTAATTCAGGGACATCAGCTGAGGAAATTTCTGTTCTCCTACACACTGTCTTTACAGATTCATTCCTATCAGCCATATGTACACTGTAAAATAAAATACTTTCTATTTCTCACTTTCACACATCATTTCTTTTATTTCCTTTTCAGAAATCTGTTTTCAGCTTACCTCAATTTGTCTCTGGACAAATGCAATCTGGTCCACAAAATACCATTTGAATTAAGGTCACTAAAAACCTTCATTTGCTCAGTTCACTCAGCCTACAATAGAGTGTTTGACACCTTGATAACCCCTGTCTCTTTAAAACCATCTTCAGTTGACATTCAGGAAGCCACTAATGTGGCTACTTTCCTACTCCAATCTCATTTTCATGGTCTATATTTGTCTCCATTACTTGTACTAGTTGGGGGAACCCCAAGCGTMTATTTGCACAGCTTTTCTCTTTATCTAAACATAGTCCTCAGTGGCCTAACTAGATGTAAAGATGTAAATTCTATGTACATGCTAATAGCTGCTATATTTACCTCTCTAGTTCAGATGTCTCTCCAAAACACCAGACTTGTATATACTCTGTCTACTTAATTTCTCCATCTGGATATTTAACAGGCATCTCAACTTCAGTGCAGCCAAAATGAAACAGTTAATTCCATGTATCCTTACTTAGCTTTTGCCACAAACTTCCACAGCCCAGCTCATGATAACTCTACCCTTCTGTTGCTCAGAAAAATATATTGGCATCACCCTCTTCTTGTTTTATTATTCCCTATATCCATTCAATCCATCAAMAWATCTGAACCAGAATGGATATATGAACTGACCAGTTTGTCATTAACCTACCAGTGTGATCATTCATGCCAGAGACCATCTACAAGATCCTCTAACAACTTCTACTTCATCCTTCTGGATATTTATATMATATTYTTAAAGTGATGTTCAAAGTGATCTCTTTAAAATAAAAGTCAGATCAAATCACTCTTCTCTTCAGAAGCCTCCAGTAGCTTCTCATCTTGTTAAAATGGCCTAACTGCTAGACCTAAGATCTCAGACCTCATTTACTAGTGCTGCCCTTCTGTCTGGTCACTCTGTATTTCTGAACATTTTTCATTTCATCTGGATTGTATGCTGCCCCATCACTCATATACATATTTAATGAATGTCACTGATATGAATGTGTCATTAAATTTCATTATATATATAAATAAATATATATTATATGAACTTCATACATATGTCATTATATATCATTATGTTATATACATATATAATTGTATGTATGTATCCATATATCCCCTCTTTGAGGTATAAAATGCATCCTGACCTATTTTTAAGAATAACATATCCATGATCTCCATGGCACAACTTATATTTTCTGTGATTTATTTTCACTATAACAATTACTTTACAAATATACACATAATATCCATACATACAAACACACAGATGCTTATACAAATGCTTGTGTATACACACTTATTCATACACACACACATATAAAGAGAGAGAGATAGAAACAGAGAGACACATAGAGAGAGAATGTCATACTGGGATGGTGCAGACAATGTGTATAACACACAACGAATAGGACAAGTACCATTACATTTATTCTAGTATCTATCTATCTATCTGTCTATCCATCTATCTATCCATCTATCTATCCACACACACCCGTATGTTGTTTATTGTTTATATTTTCCCTACTAGACCGTAGATGCCATGATGATAGGAGCTGGCCTACTATGTTCCCAGTATCTGAAACACTTTCACAATCAAAATGGACTCTCAACATTTATTTGTTAAATAAATAAAACAATAAAACAAWTTAAACACTTGGATATACCACTGCTTACATTTTTTTCTGTTCTGCCCATATTTGAGTAAGTTTTTCTGAGACTTATAAAATTTATTCCACAGATACTTATTGAGTRCCCCAGAACCTAGCCCTTGAACATGGAGAGAAGAGACAGACATACAGATGAATAAAACATGCTGTGGCAGACAGAGGGAATCAAGTCTATAGAATGGAATTCCCCACTTGTTGGGCTATTCAGGTTTAGTTCAGATATAAAATATGTCTTGACCTTGCAGGAATAATTAAGCATCTCTTCTACTTTATTCTCATGATTACCCAGGGGTCTTAAAAGAAATAGCCCTTGGTAAGGAGTTGACAAGTATTTTTAAAATGAGAAAACTATAATTTAAATATGAAAGCTTGGCCACTCTGAATTCCCCATGTCAGTATAAAGAAAAAAAGATGATGATGACTAGAACTGGCTTAAAAGATTATAGTCTCTCCCATAGGAGCATACTCTCTCTTCTTTTTTTTTAATTGAATACCATCTTCATTTACATTGCCAATGGTAAAAACTTTCCCCATATCCTCCCTCCCCTAAGACCTCCAACCTCTCCCTCTCCTCCTTCCCCCAGCCTCTGCATATATGCCTCTCCACCCAACACACTCCCTCCTCCCCCCCCCACTCAGTTTCACGGCATACTCTTTTTATACAACCTACACTCCTCATTTTGACTTCTCTGTGGGTTTATGAACTCTGTAGAAATACTTTGTTCCCACTATTACTGGGATCCCAGTACCTTGCATTATGGTTGGTTTGACAGATGTCTCGTTGGGACAATTCATTTCTGTATCTGGAACTCTTCCCATTTACTTAATCTACAGTAAAATGTTCAACATGGTTTTGCAACAAAAATAAATCAGGCTTGTCGATCTTGTTTTTAACTTATTTCCTCTAACAGATGTGCTTTCCTCAAAGGTTATATTCAGGTAGACGTACTGTCCAAAACAATGTGTAATTGCTTTGAGCATTTCTGAGAAGTAAAGGAAAGAAAKAGATTAAAAACAAACATATGAAGTCCTAAGGCAGTACATATTACATTAGCATAAATATGAATATGAAGGTATATTAAAATTGATAGTAATACTAAGCATGTTCATGAATTGATAAGGATTCAAATTATTGAATTCATTCTCTGCCATAATCCCAAATGTTTAGGAAAGATGAGAGATATATTAGGTTTGAAAATGCATTTCATAGCACCAAGTACTAAATGATGAAGAGGAGTCACTTATTTCCAGAAAAACCAGAAAATGGTTTTTACTGTAAATTTTGGATATCTGAAAACTCACCCAGTCTTAAAATTTCTAAGTGCTGCTATAATTCTATGGAAATTGAGAATTATTCATTGTCTCTTACTTTTAGGACCATTTATGAGAATTCATTAAGCATTTGGAATTTTTAAAGACGATACAGCTTCATAAAGGAAAAAGAAAGTTCTTAACAGATTGGAAATACCTAGAAAACAGTCCCACACTAACAAGTATTTGCATGACAGCTATCTGTGTCAAGCTTCCCCTTCTCTCACTTCCTACTTCTTTCTGTTTTACCTCCATTATCCAGTCTTCTGCTCTTTAAATGTTTTAAATCAACTTTTCAGGGCTTCATCAGGTTTCTGTTATGATAAATCTTGCCCTTTTGCTACTGTGACATTAACAGGACCCTGCAGGCAGGTTGTTGACATACTGTGAGACCCAAATACTGCCATAGAGACCACTCCAGTGTGGTAGACACTCAGTCAGACAGGAAGTGATAGGATCTCATTCAGAGCTCTCTTCCATGCAACTTAACCTAGTTTCATGCTGATAACTCTGAAGGTTTGGTACTGCTCACCCACAGCACCCTGTCTATTCTGAAGTCAAGCTCATTATGATAACTAAGAAATCTTGAAAAGGGCACAGAGGCCATGTTCAAGTTCATATTGTAGCTACCCCCAGGAGGATTGTCAGACATGGCCCGGTATTTGAAATGTGAATCTGATAGCAATGTCAAGATGGAGGTGGAATGAGTGGCAGAGGTACTCTGCRTACAGTCTGTGGCTCTACTCACTTCTTCCACAGCAGGAGAGCACCCTCAAAAATATTTGAATGTCTGAGGTAAGATGAAGGGTAGGGGAGAGTGTGTATGCAACCAAGCGTGAGAAAAGATGAGATTAAAGGAAAGTAGGAAGAGGAAGTTAGAGTAACAACAACAGTAGCCATGTTGAGTGAGTTCTGAGAAAAAGATGTAATACAAACAGCATTCTATGCAAATCTCATCTAAACCATTCCACAACCCCATGTCTTACGTATTGATCTCATTTTCATTTTATTAGTGAGAAATKTAAAGCCTAGATTGGTCTTGAGCTTATTTTAATTTGTATAACTATTAACTGATAGAGTCTGGATATAAATGCATACTTCTCCAGTTTTTKATTCTATGGCCATAAGCACAGGGAAACAACTGTTTCTTTTAGAAAGGGGTTATCTTCATATCACACAAGCAYATGCACAGGCACATATAGACACATACACACAAAGTAGTCCAGGATAGCTTCAAAGCCCTCCTTTACATACCTATCTAAGCCTTTCATCCCCTACTTTMGTTTTGTAAGAYTTACAGTATGATCAGGACTGAATCAACATGGGATTTTGTCATAATACTTTGGTGGCCTTCCAAATACAGGTGTTTCCATTTGCTTCTTGGTAGAGTGGACACAGTATTATTTTTTAAADGTTAATGCATCATTTAGTCTGAGAAAAGTCGAAGGCTGGATGATACTTCTACTTTGGAGGCCTGTGGAAACTAAATAAAATGGTAGTGAATTGTAAAACAATATCAAGAATACAACCTGTTGATCATTCATATTTCTTTATAGAACACACAAAGACATGCACTTCATAAAGTTATATGTATAAATATGTTCATACATAGACACATGGGCTTTATTGATTGTAAGTATGTATTAGTGTGAACTCTATTCAGCTCAATGGTAAATATAGTAGTTCCTGTTCTGCTCACAAAATAAGGAAACTTGTGAAAGGTCACAATACTTTTTTACATTTATTTATTTTTTACACTCCATATTTTATCGCTCCCCACTGTCCACCCTCTGAATGTTCCACATCCCATACTTCCTCTCCACCTCACCCACTGTCTCCACATGGATGTCACCACGCACCACCCCACCTGACCTCTAAACTCCCTGGGGCCTCCAGTGTCTAGAGGTTTGGGTGCATCATCTCTGCAAGAACACAGACCCATCAGTCCTCTACTGTATGTATATTGGGGGCTTCATGTCAGCTTGTGTATGCTGTCTGTTTGGTGGTCCAGTGTTTGAGGGATCTCATAGGTCCAGATTAATTGAGACTGCTGGTCCTCTTACTGGGTTGCCCTTCTCCTCAGCTTCATTCAGGCTTCCTTAATCTAACAAAAGGGGTCAATGCTTCT
>BDUI01012283.1:26097-48078 GCA_002335545.1 Apodemus speciosus
CTAGATACTCTTAAGGAGCGTCCTTGTCCCCTAATCCAGAACACTGAACAGTCAGTACGTGGAGCTCAGTGCTTCCGCACAAACCACAGTGAATGGCTGTCCCCGGGGCTTCAGTGGTCATGGCAATCCTTCCAGTCCCCCCGGCACCATCGGGCTATGGCAATCCTTCTTCAGTCCTCCAATGTCCTTGCTTCCTTCTGGTTCTGCTTCCTGTTCCTCTCCTAATACATTCTGAGCGCATTTCTTTCAACAATGCATCACACTCAGCAAACACTGGTACCATTACCCAGCTATCAAGTGTCCCCTCTCTGGGTGCCTACATCCAAGTCCCTCCATGGCTCTTCTGTCGGCYAGAGCTCAAACTTTGGGAGACTGTCCCCACGCCCAGACTTACCTGGTTACCTGAAAAGCAAGCTTGTGGGTTTTTTGTTTTGTTTTGTTTTGGTTTTTTTTGCCAGCCCAGACCCATGATGGCCTCAGTGTGCCCAGCTGGGCTCTGAGGCGATGTAGTCAGAACACATTAGAATCAACTGGGAAGCTGGCTAGGATTCAGGCTCTCGCCAGAACTTGGGAAGTGATTCTTCAGATGTAACTAGAAATCCGCATTTCCCAGGCCCTCCTCTGGAGACCCCTGTTCCTGCTGCCTTGCCCTACATGATCACTCCTAAGACCTYGGACTTCGTAGCAGTGTTATTGAACGGCCACGATTAAAGACTCCGAGACATAGCGAGCTGAGGTGAGCTAGTGCCAGTCACATGACCTGTCACTGACATTTAGGGCCTTCCATGACCCCACAGCTGTGGTGCCCCTGATCTCTAGACTCTCCTGTCAGAAGGGTGGCCCCTGGCATGGTGGCCCATGTGAAATGTAGCTCATACTGGGAAGCATGGCACCAGCAGGTGCCACAGCGAAGGACCAGGGTCTGGGCTGTGGATTCATCTCCAGACTTTTGTCTGGTCACACAGGAATCTCAGGCCTAGCCGGCCTGTGCAGGGCGGGCTCTCAGGCTCCCCCACGTGGGCAGTGTGGGTAGCACAGCGCCATCCTTGCTGCCCACTGCAACACCCAGGGTGGCTCCGGATCCCTGCATGGAGCAAGTGCGCCACGCTGTGGCCGCAGCAGGGGCGGCGCGCCCCGAGGGAGCACACTGGCGACAGGGTGCTGGAGGTCTGAACGTACAGATTCCCTCCCACCTCACTGCCTCCTAGACTCCCTTCTGTTCCTCATCCTGACTTTGGGAAGCCCGATGTGTCCAGCTATCGGAAGTAAGGGAATGCAGAATTACATCCTCTCTTCTCCGTCTCGGAAAAGTGCTTCAGTTACAGCACCTTTGTGGGGATCAGAGTACTCTTGTCCATTCCAAAAAGCTCAGCACCCCAGAGTCTCTGGCAAGCCTCTGACAGTATCTATGCCTATGGCGCTCCCTGCAGGCTGCCTATCGACTGAATTCCTTCGTTTGCACCCACCCTGAGAAAACGGAACAAAATGCAGTGGTCATAGAATTGGACCCTGTATTCCAGAGGTGACTTGACCCTCCCAGCAAACAAACAGCGATACACGACAGCGGGACGGAGGAAGGGAATGTCCCGCTGTTGTGTTAGTTAATGCTGCACACGACTATATTAGGGTTTTAGTAATCACATCACAGTTGACTCGTATTGAGCTTTCAGTCAACTAACCCCCCAGGTCTTTTCTCCGTGAACCGCTGTCAAGCTGGGCCCGCCCCCTATCCAGTACTTATGCCATTGATTTTGTTTTAACCTAAGTGCAGGACTCTACATTTATCCCTGTTAAATTTAATCTTGTTGGTTCCAGCCCAGTGTTCCAGCCTGTTGAAATCGTTTTGAATCCTGACTCTTTCACGCAAAGTACTAGCTGCCCCTCCTACCTCCTAGCTCTATCACCTGCAGATTTGATGAGCCTGCTGCCTCAGTCAGCTGTCAATAAACATGTCAGACAGGACGCAGGCCTAGACTGAGCCCTAAGGTATACTTCTGGAGACTTCCTTCACATTCAGACTGATGTGGGCTCATTAATCAGCTCTCACAGCTCTTCACGGAAACTTCCTGGCCATTTGGTTCAGATGTATCTGCCACATCTACAGACAACATGAGGAACTGGTCAGTTGCCTTAGAGACTTCTCTTGCCCTGGGGTCACATCTGCCCTCCTTATGTACCCCAAAGCATGTGTTCAGTCATAACCCCAGGGGATGGTGGAATTCCGTGGTGCCCTCCTTCCTGACTCTGAGACCAGGATCTCCCTGGCAGTATCTTYGCTATTTTCTATCCTTCTGAGCTATGTCATATTACTGCTCTGCACCTCTGGAGATCTACTTACAGTTGTGCAGTGGCCTCCCTTGCCTACAAACTAAAAAGCGCTCTACTAGCTGCCCCTTAAATGGTCACTGGAGTYTATCAAACACTTCCAAACTCACTTCCTGTCTTCTAAGCTGCAGCTGTCTGCCTTCTACACTAGGTAATGACCGAGAGCCCAGGAAGACCAGGTAGACCAGGAGAGCCTGTTAACTCTCAGACCAGCCAGGCTACATCAGTCTAGGCAGGTGGCCAGAAGTCCACTGAGCTGTCTAGTATAGACTGGAATAGCCTGGCCTACGCAGAGGGTCCTCTCACACTTCCTACACGAGCTGGGAGCAGCCTTAGACCCAGATGAGATGGGAAGACAGCCGAGTTGGACATAACGAGAGCAGAGAGATGTGCAGGGGATTGCACTCTTCCTGGGCAAGCCTTATCCTTGGCTAGACAGTATCAGCAGTTAGGAACCCCAGAGAGCTTAAAGTTGGGGGTCAGCCATTCACTCGTGTCTACATGGGGCACAAAGGTCACACRAGACAAAGCAGGTGTTAAGGTCCAATAATAACGAATGGAGCCGAGCACTTGGCATGAACACAAACGGGAGTCTAGACAGCTGCTGCTCAACTCCAGCCAATCACTGTCATGAAGGGGACCTGACTTTATCGTCGTTAGATTGGCTGATTTTGCAAAGAGGTCAGAAATCTCTTTAGATGGGGATTTCTAATTTAAATGCTATCAATTTTGAGGACATTTAAAGCAGTTGTTGGCCAACACCTGTGCTCTAACAGTGGTGCCCCCCCTTGGCTGCTCTGTGCTCTAACAGTGGTACCCGCCCCCCCCCCGCCCGCTCCCGCCCCCCCCTCATGCCAGCTGTGTGTCCTTGGGAGTGGACTGGCAGGGCTGGAATCCAGTCCTGAGTGCTCTCAGGCCATGGGGATGACTTTCTGTTCCATAGAAACAGCTACTCAGAGGCTAATTCAAGCTCCAGTTCTTTCTGTAAGCATTTAAATTTAGCTTACAAGTCTCTGAATTTATTTGCTTATAAAACAGGGTATCCCGATCACATTTAAACCCCTTAAGTATGAAAATGGCAAATATTATCTCATGTATTTACTCTCTGTTTTGTTTGAGACACGTCTTGAGATAGCTTTCAGCAAAGCCAGGATTACAGGTGGCACATGCCGGCACAACCATCTTTAATTTCTTAAGTACTTCATTCATCTAATCCAAACTAACTTTTGTAAGGATTTAAGGCAGGTCTTAGTCATTTTAAATGTCTCCAAACTACAGAGAAAGAAGAGAGACTTCAACTTTTAAAAAATCAATTTAAGCACYCAGTAYTTTTAAAATGTTGGCATTACACAGCAAACCCGCTTATCCTGACAAACTCTCTTCAGTATGTCAAGGGCTTAACTAAGAGAGCATTCACCACCACACACACTCAAGCTCGCGCTTAGGGCAGAGCCATGCATGAATATGCAAGCTTAGGCTGGCACTGAAAGGTTGAGGCAGCAGGACAGTGAGTTCAGAGTATGTCTGGGTTACATATGAGGGCATCTCAAAGAAAAACACAAATCAAAACCAAAACAAAGCCCCCACACCTACAGATTGTTTGAAGCAAACAGCAGTGCATGGGTCTGATGCAATCAAACCCGCCTGAGGCCTCCACCCTCGCTAGACACTTGTCTAGCAAGAATGCAAGGAAACCACCCCATGTATTTGGGACGCTGTTTCAGACACCAGAGATTGCAAAATGGCTAGAAGCCTTGGTGAGGCACCAACAGGATTGTTAAGGAACCTAGAAACTCCAACTTGTGAATAGAGAAAGCAGTCGTAGGCTTCCCAGAACAAATCAAAATTGCTGTCCGCTCACATGCTGGGTTGATACTCTTCTGCATCTAGCTGTACTTGCTCAAGAAAGTCTAGAACCCAGCTTAGGTTATTTGTAGTACATCTTGACTATGTGGTGCAATTTCTTGGATCTAAAATTAATTAAAACATCTTCCCACTTTAATAATGTTTGCTTTCTATTGTTTCCTTCCTTGGTGAGCCACAACTGGAGGTTTGCAGACTCAGCCTGTCTGGCCGTAGGATCTCTCACAGCCTTGGCCTGTGACCACAGTTTCTACAGAGTTCTCATCTCCTCACCCTTAGCTGAGTTCTGTCTTTACCCGACTTTTGCTTACAGCACTCAATGGTACCCTCTTTCCCCTCCTCTCAGTCTGCTGTATGCACCCTATCCCCATGATCAAAGACACCCCATGCCATGTTCAATACTGTAGAGTTCTACACTCCTCTCCCATGATTCTATTCATACTCCCTTGGGACCACAGATCTCCCCAAAAGAGAAAGGAAATTTTGGCACTGTTCAAGCTAAGACACAAACAACCAAATCTGTGCTCCTCTGTTGGACAAACAACCTGCCTCCGAAGGAGCAAAGGAAGCTAACATATCCTGACACTGAGTGGGCGCCAGGCAGAGTTCACAACCTCACTTCATTCATTTCTAGTAGCCTATGAGGGCACCTCTTAATGTATTCAAGCTCAGAGATAGTGATTTAACAGTCAAGGCAAAGGTGAAACCAAAATTCAAACCTAGTCTACACAACTTCAAAAGGCCCTCTTGCAGACACTGCTTTTAGTTCTTGAAGAGAAATCTAGCCAGTCAAATGTGGCAGGATGGCGGGATTTTGACAGAAATGCTGCCTAGCTGATTTCCAGCTAAGGCCATGACAAACTGTAATCTGAAAACCTCTGAACTTCTGTGGCCCACCTCTCTATGCAAGCTCCCCTAAACTCTCGCTCTCAGGAACAACTCAGGAAGGAGTCTTTATAGTGCTCATGTTATGTTACTTTCACGTAGCTCTGAAAGGCAGTGGAAGTGTGACTTTAAAGATGAGGGCTGAGGCCTGGCAGGACTGAACAGCCTCCTGCCCTGTGCTTCAGTCACCTGCCCACCCAGCATCTATGCCCTGCACACACACCCTCTTGACACTCTCCCCCTTCAACAGGTCTGGGTCTCCATCTGCTCAAGATTCTGTCCTGGCAGAACCATCTTTGACCCTAGCCCTGTCTTATGGATTTCCAGTCCCCTCTACCCCACCTATGGTCTCCATTTTTCTTTCTTCACCTCAAGAAAACTTCCGTGTGAAGTCTTTGAGAACTGTACCTGAAAAATCAAGGCAGAGTAAGAAAAGTTCTGCTATCAGCAGATTCCTGCACCCACAAAACACTACAGTTTTCATAATAAAACACATTTCCCAAGTGCCCTCCCTGAGCTGGGTCTGAAGCTCACCTCACAAACCCTCAATGTTGCAGGCTACCAAACCAGGAAGCTGGGGTCCAGAGAGGTTACCTAGGAAGTGGTTAGATGGGGATTCCGACTCATGTGTGGTGTCCATGGTGGTGTATCATGCAAGTCCTTGGGAGACAGACGGCTATGCTGACTGTAAAGGACAGGCAGAAGTGAAATTGCAAAGATGTGCAGAAGCGGCATCTTCTAGCCTGGGGTGATCTGCCTGCAGACTAGCACAACAGCCTGTGACAACTTTGGTTGCACCACTGTGGCCCTACTGTGACACCCTGCACACATCAGTGTCTCCTATCTCCTGACTAGTGACACCAGCTAGTACAAAGCTTCAAGCAATTAACTTTATTCCTGAAGAGAGGAAAATAGGTCTAATGTATTGACTTCACAATTCTGTATTTGTATAGTGTAGACAACGAATTCTGTAAAATCATTGCCTAGAGACGGCAATGGTGCTAAGGGCCTTGATAGAGCTGGAAGGCACTGACGAGGGGAAGGGAGCCTTGAGCCGGAGTCGATGCTCACCCTTGGCCCTGCTCAGGCGCTGACAACAAGGCACACCTTGAGACTGGCCATCGGACCTAGTTGGGAAGCTGGATGGAGAAGAGCTCCGCTCTGGGAAGGACGGAAGCCTGACGCACTGAGGCTGAGGCGGATGGCTGAGCTCTCACCACCACCATCCCTCTGCTGAGACTTCTTTCGCCTACCTGGTTTTGTGTAACCATCACAAAGTGTGCAGTTATGAAGATGTCCAGGCAACTTGTCATTTCTCCAAAGTCATGCAGAATGGCAGACCCCGTGTCTTCTCAACCTGTCCCCTACACTGCACTACACACTATATACTCAAACAGAATAAAAACTTGGTACACGCGTACACACGCGCGCACGCGCACGCACACACACACACACACACACACCCGGATTTTGGGTTAATGTACAGAGCTTCCCTAAAGACAGGATTGACCCTAATGACCAAGTGAACAGGTAGGTCTTAAGCAAAAAGAATAAGCAATGGAGAAGACAGCCAAGGCCCGAGACCAAAGTTACATAAAAGAGGCAACTGCAGGTGACTCTAAATGCCCTGCTGCCCAGAGGGATGGCGTAGCATAAGCGTCTTCCCTGATGAGGCTCGTGCCAGAGCCTGGAGAGGCTGCACAGCTGTAGAGAGACCCATCAAAGTTTGGCACCATAAGAGAGGGAGGTAACCAGGGGTGGTGCAGCCTCCAGACCGGCGGGATCCCACTGCGGTGCTGGAAATCCTATGCCCCACACAAAGGTCAGACTGAAGCCTGAGTAAGCTGGGTAGGGGCTAGACTGCATGCAAGGTCAGCGGGCACTTTAAATGGCGCAATCCAATCTATCTGCCCTTCACAACAAATGCAGCCCAGCAACCAAACAGACTGCCAGATTTCTGTGACTAACCAAAGGGTTTTATTCTTTTTTTGTTACTATATATAGTCCTTTCTCTGGCAAACTCTTTTGACTAGGTGTAAGAGAAAGCTGGGCAGAAACATGCCTTCTTTTTCTGCAACCCGAGTGCTCCGTATATTCCAGTTATCAGTTCAGGCTGTGGCATTCATAGAAGGCCTATCCTACTGTGAGTATCCAAACTGAGCGAGGTGCTTGTCCAGTGCATCCATCTCTCCCCTACTGAGCCAAGAGCACTCAGTGCAAGGGTCTAGCACAGTGGCTGAACAGAAGCACTGAACATACAGTGTGTTAGCACCCACCATTTTCTTCAGTTTGAATTCCCTATGCCCTTGAGCAATCCTGACACATTTGTCAATTAACACACTGAATGTCACAGAAAGTAAACCACAAGGGCCTCAGCTGTCATATGTTCTTCCAGAGGAATTTAGAAGGGAGTGGCGACAGGTGGGAGACCAGTGTGAACAGGGGTAGGTGCTCACACCTATGCCAGGGCCTCCCTATGTGAGAGGCAATAGCTCCTCCAGGGGGGATGAGGAGCAACTGAGCCCCCACCCCCACGGCGTGCCAGTGAGGGGCGCAGACCACCAGGCGGCAACGAGCAGGAGTCTGGCTGAGCAGGCATGGGTTTAGAGAGGACGAGTGGCTGGAAATCTCATCCATCGCTGAAGCCAAGTGTTTAAAATAAGTCACATACTGTAAACCACCACCACAGCCGTTTATTAAGTGCTTGCCAGGCACCAGGCTAAAGCTTTACAGACATTATTTCAGTTAATCCAGCAACCCTGAGGTAGATATTTTCAAACCCCCACCCCCACAAGTCATTATAGTAAAGGAAACTGAGACTCAGGTTAAATCAATCAACCAAGGTCAAACCCGGCTGGTAAGTAGCAAGCTAGAAATGTACCAAAAGGACCAGACCCCAGACACATGCTTTAAAACACTAGACTGTCTTCTCTTGAAAATATGGACACACATTCCTTCCCCACATGAGAACAGATTTTAGGTGAAGAGGGCGGGCAGTTTTAAAGTAACTTCTTGAATCAACTGTACTTATTCTCTTGGAGGAACGGAGAGCCATCGGTGAGAAGCTGACCACTGGGCCCTTTCTCTCGTCCCCTACCATTCCAGCCTTTCTCATCGGAGGCCTCCACTCCTGACACCAGACTACTCAACACGCTGCTTCCCTTCTAGCAAGCTCAGGAAGGAAGGGGTCTGTCAAAGTTGGTGACACTGAGCCAAAGACCTGAGAGAAATTAGGAGACATTCAGAAAATGCCCTTCATCCCTGAATTGCTGGACCCTAAGGCATGAGGACACACTCAGATGGAAACACAAAGCCCGCTCCTGCCACCCTGGTTTCGCAAGCCTGGCCTCTTTCTCAAAGTCTCCTCACCAAGTCCTTCACTTCTCCAAGTTCCTCCCCAACTGTCTCCAAGGCATCGCTAATCACTGGCCCATGGGCCTTAAGGACACCAGTTTCTGAGCCTCTGAGCCTCCAGAAACGTCCCCAAAGTGCTCAACAGGGCTCCAGTCAGAGGACCCTATGGGGCTATAACAGAGCTGGCTGAAGAATAAGTAGAAAGGACCGCCAGAGTGAGACAATGAATCAGCGTGGAAAGACCAAGGAATGGCAAGCGGACAGAGCAGACGGACACAGCAACAGAGCTACCTGAGGTGAGAAGTGAAGCAGGGACCGGGGGGGTGGGGGTGGGGGGTACCCAGTGGAGAGGGATCCTCAGCCAAGCTGTCCAGCACTTGGAGCCAGAGAGCTTCTTTGAGGAAAAGAGCCTTGTGAAGAGGCCACTGGGAGCCTGGGTAGGAGAAAGCTCAAAGATCCACTTAAAGATGGGTTAAGAGGACACGAAGAGAAATAGGAACTGGAAAGGCCTGGACCTCTAGAACCCTGGGCTATCCCTTTCCCCACACCTACCCATCTAGGAAAAACTAGTCAGAGGGTCACTGCTGGTAGCCCTTGCTAAATTCTGCACCAAGTTTTGAAGGATGAAAGACAACAGAGGTAGGGAACTTACCAAGGACTGAGATAGCACCATCCTTGAGAAGTTCACGTTATGAAAGGAGACAGAAGAGCACCCCTCCCCAAGCCGTGAGGGGACCCAAGTCTAAGGAACACACTAATGGTGAGGACTACTACTTGGTACAGACTAATATTCTTAGGCGTTTGAAGGGACGGGGGTGAATGGTGAGGTAAATCTCAAACACTGGAAGATCTAAGCTGGATTCTCCAGTTTTTAATAGCCACATCACTGGGTCACTGAGCCAGGAACCTCAGTTCCCCACAGCAATGGCTCGCTGATCCAGGGTAAGTCAATGTTGCTGAGAGGTGAGGAGTCCCCTCCCTGACAGCCTGGCTGTGCCCAGCTCTTCCTCACCACGCCTCTCCTCGCACACACCTGGGCTCTGCTACTCCTCATGTTTCCTTCCCAGCATCCACCAGGGGCTGGGGCTTGACAAAGATCAGGTTTCTCACACACACACACGCTCAAGTGCTGGGAAGTGACAGGTCCTTGTCGCAGGTGGGGCGCGACACTACTGACTGCTACAGGAACACTCGGGTAACTAAGCGCACATGGCAACTGGCCTCCGTGCTGTCCCAGGGCTTGTGCCCACCGCTCACTCATCTACCTTCAACCTGGCTGGCTCACGCCTGTTTGCAAGCCCACCTCCGGCTGGGACTGGACTCCTAGTCTAGGAAGGCACGCAAGCTCTACCCGCACTAAAGGGTACTTGGCCCAGAAGATTCTGGGGTCAGACAGAGAGTGTCTCCCCATACTAGGCTGGCCCACTAGTAAGGATCCTTCCCCTCTCTGTCTCCTAACAGATTCAGATTAATGATGGCTCATTCCTAATTGTCAAATTTCTTTTCCTTCATCCTGTGTCTAATCACCAGTGACAGAAACCATTACGCAAATGAGAGCAGACGACTTCCCCCAACTGTTCGCGTTGGTAAAAACCTTGTAATTTAGAGCTCTGATTTGTAGGGGAAGCTGGTCTCCCCCAGGCATCCTGGGCATCTGCTCAACTGATGCCCAGAACAGCCCCTCCTCCACCCCATCACTCTAACCCCCCCAGCAAATATTTGACTTCCCCAAACAGTAGTTTTCACTGTACTGCTGGTCTAAACACGAGAGCGTGCAGCATGGCTGCCCCTTGGACAGGCCTGAGGCTCCACCTTCCTTGGCCATCTGACCCCGTGCTGCCGGCTCGAGTGGGTACACTGGCGACACTTGCTCTGCCGAAAGTAGACTAGAGCCTCGGCAGCCCTCACCGAGGTGAGATCTGCATGCCATCCCCAGGAGGAAGCGGCCCAGCAGGACAGGAATGAGTGACCTAGAGCTACCTCTCAGCCTGCAGAGGTGTGCTGAGGAGCTGTGGACCTACATTCAAGGGTACACAGCACCCCCTTCCCCAGAAGGGGAAGGGTTCTTCCCAGAACCCTCCACTTGTTAAGATGGCTTTGCAGGCAGCTTTTTCCGTGTCTCTAGCCGGAAGCCCCAAAGCCTTTCACCCTTCCACACCCTCTTGCCTGAGCCTGCCTGCACTGGCAAGGGAACAAGGCTTGAGGTGAGGTAGAGAAGCAATAGCATTTGGAAGAAATGGAGGAGCAGGGGAGGCGTGGGTTTATAGCCAAACAAGCATTAGGTTTGATCTTGAYTACCACTCTTGACCTACTCTGAGTGGTTTCTTCATTTGTGAAGTAAGAAGCTACCATGCAGCATTGTGAGGGACAGAGCTAAAAACAAAACAATAGGTGTGCATCAGGTATCTAAACAGGAACAGCTATGACATCATACCAACATCAGGGCCAACCCTGTGATGGTCCCAAAGCTCACCTTTTCTCTCCTTGCCCCCGGCCACCCTAGGTCAGACCTGTGGGGGCAGTGTACTGAAGGATCAACCAGATTCCCTGCTACACAGCCCTGACACCTTTGAGGGAAGAGCCAGGACCATAGATCTGCTGAGAACAAAAATCCGCCATGCTGGCCAACTGACACTGCTCTGCCTCGTTCTCTTGCTGCGTTCCTTTTTCCCAAGAGAGAGGGAGGCATGAGTTTATTGCAATCACACTGTCCAGCACTGGCTGTATTTAGGGCTATACTCCAGAAGGTAACAGGTCTCACACCCACACTGCATCAGAGCCCCAGAATGGGGTACTGAAGACCCCTCCCCTAGATGCACACAGGGTGCCCAAGCATGCGCATGCTTCTTTTCAGTCCATGGGGCACTGTAAGCCAAGCTTCAGGGCTTAGACCCACAGCTTAAGGTCAAATCTACAGGGAAGGGGATTAAAAGGTGACAAGGAAAAGAATAAAATCAGACTTCCAACTCAGATTTTAGAGAAAAGGATGATGGAGAAGGGACTTGAGGTAAGTGGACGCAAGGCCACCACTCTGCCAAGCTGCAGGGGCCCCACCCTCTTAATAGATGTGAATGACGGCGCTGTGTTGTGTAACGTTGAGCTGCTCACTGTAAGCTGCAGCCCTGAGGAGGGTTCCCATAAATAGCTACCAACAGAAAAGTAAATTCTATCTCCGAGCTCTACTAGTTCTACTCCAGCTGTCATGCGATGCTTTGTTGGGTCTGGCAGAGGCGCTGGCTCTAAGAGGCAAGAGGACACTTTTTCCTTTGCCCTGAGGTGGATGAAAGGTTCTGAGTTAGCTGCCTAAGTTTGACCCCATTTCATCTACTCAGCCAGGAAGCTCAGCAGGAGCAGGGGATGTGGCCTGGACAGGGAAAGACACAGGACCTGGAGGCTCGAGCCAGTCAGCTTTAGGTTGGCTGCAGTAAGATCTGACCAAGATAAGATGGCTAAAATCCGAGTTTAAAAGCTATAGGCTAAGTCAGGCAGTATCTGGGGTTCACACTGTACTGTCACACTGGACAATGTAAGCAGTAGAGAACCTTAATAAGCAAGAAGGATGGCAAGTGTGAACACATACATATACGTGTGCAGATGTGTACACACACATGCAGAGGTTCATACCCCTGGAGCCCAAAGAAGTGGAGCTGGAAGCCCTCAGTGCAGCACAGGGACAAGAGCCGAGACTGAGGGAGAATGGCTGCATCGGCCTGTACTTGGACATATGCACAATCCTCTGTTTTTAGGTCCCCAAGTTTTCCTTCTGTGTATGGCTTGAGGGTGTAGTTCTCAACTGGAATCCTAGCTAATCCTCTTCCACGGGAAGGCTACCTAGGCTCCCAAAGACAAGCCTCCTTCTCAATGTTCCCATTAGGGTCCCAGAAACTATTGCCACCTGGTTTGTAGCCTGACTATGCTGCAAAAACTGGCAGAAGGCAGACTGATGTGCAGATTCGTTCTGGCACCACAGCCCAGATGTTGTAGGGATACAGGAGCATCTCCCCTCCCAGGCTGAGGCACTGAGGCTTCAGGAGACAGGAGCTGAGAGCCAGAAGTGACATCCTGACCCAGGAAGAGAGGACAAGGAACAGATACATGCATGTGTGTGTATACACATGCATATGCACACATGTACACACACACACCCTGAGGTTAACAGACTAACACAGACATGATTACAACCAGAAGCTGGGACTCCACACACTAAATGCAGGACTTCAGGGGGGCAAAGAGGGAAGGTTCTGGGGCTCAAGAGGCAAGGGTGAGAAACCTTTCCAAATGGGAGTGGAGTCAGCTACCCTGCCTCGCCTCAGACACCTGCCTCCAGGGCCATGGCAAGAGTCCAGTCCATGAAGTGCAGCGTGCAGTGCTAGTGCTTGGAGTGTCCTGTCCTCAGACGAAGCCTGTGGACAGGAGAGCAGTCACCTGGCACGAGGCCTTGACCTCTGGCAGGTTAGTTGTAACGGCCTTTAATCATGGTGTTCAACAAAGGCCCCACCTGTAAAGAGATATGAGAAGCCAGTCAGAACCGTCTATCTCCTGATCCTGGCGTAGGATTGGGTGTGCCTGGAGACATGCAATATTCAGCTAAGGGTAGGGACAAATGATCTTCAGACCTTGTAAGTTTTCTAATCAACTTTCCTAAATGTCAACTTAGTATTCTAGGGCAATGACCCTTTGGAGGTCCAGCATATTGTCCTTCCCTTTTATAACACCCTGCGTATCTGCAAGCAGCACCCATCAGACAGAAAATGGTCCGAAGAGCCAATAACCCGCAAACACCTGAAAGTGCCTGCAGGTGTCTCCAATGTGCCTGAAGAATTTTAGATGCTTCTCCATCCTCAACAACTGCCACCTGCAGGGAGGACTGGCGCTTTCAACCCCACAGGCACCTCTGATGTTGAGATTAACCACAGGAAGGAGGTAAGGCAAGTAAAATACACATCTCCTCTTTCAGCCAATGGAGGACCAGTAATGTACTCATTACTGGGTGAGAAGCGGGACTCAGCACTACCTAGAGCAGCCCTGGCTCAGCCGGGAGAGCACAGGAGATGCCGTATTACACACTTCCCATTCCGTAAGAATCCGCTCGCTCGGGGTCCCCAGATGGCACACGCCCCAAGGCAGACATTACTAGTAGCATGGAACAGATAGATTATAATGGATCCGCCAGGCATGCCCTGCTCTTACAGAAAACAAGATTTCCTAAATATACAAATCAACTCTATGGAGAAGACAGCAGCTACTGAGACAGTGGAGCCCTCACCTCTTGTGGGTTCCCCAATGCCTCTCCAAGCATCTTCTCAATGTTTCTCATGATGGCTACTTTCTGATGAGCTTTGAGAGGATATTCGATTCTCTTAGGGGTGGGAGCCCCCTACAAAGGAAGCAAGAGCTCAGGAACTACCTTCAATCAGGCTTGCAGCATTACCTCTCTAGTCCCAGCCTCCCTTCTAAAAAGGAACAGTTCAATTTTATTCTTCTCCATTTCCCTGCAAATCTCTTCCAGGGATAATTAACAACCCAACCCCAGCCCAGCCCAGCCCAGCCCAGCCCACTTACAATCCTAGGACTACTTCACTCCCAGCCTCAGTTTCATATGCATGCGCGCGCGCGCGCGCACACAAACACACAAAGTTTATGTCTCTCTGTGTGTATATATATCAATAACAACAACAAAACCCCACTAATATTCACCTTATACCAGAAGTTCACAGTGATGGTAATTCCCCCATTTAGTAATGACTCTATGTGGTGCCACCTGTTAAAAAGAAAAAGAAAAAAAGGGGGGGGGGGAGAGGCTCCAGATTACTTTCCAGAGACAAGGACGAAAAACTCGTCCAGTCCAGCTGAGGGAAAGTGTGAAGACTTTATGCTTTATGCTCATCCTGTGAAACATAGTGGGCGGGGGCTGTGGCATTCGGTCTCCAGATAACGAGGGGGTGGTACAGGGAAGGCAGAGCTCTTTGGATTTGAGGAATTGTCTTCCTTTCTTAAGAGAGAGCTGTCCTCTACGCTCAGTGTGCTCAGTTGGAATGCTAATCTTCCTGCAGGTAGATAATCCTGCCACAACTGAGGAGGGACTCAGATAGAGCTTTCTGGGAACAGGAAAGAAGTCTTTCGAGAGGCCCCATCCCCAGCCTCCTCACCAGTACATCGGGATGTAAAGAACATCACCAGGGCCAACCACTGTTTCATAACCAACCACATTTCGGAAATTGGGGAAACTCTCGTAGTCAGGATTGTCAAAGTCCACCTAAGGGTCAAGAAAGAGAAGAAAGGTCAGTCCAGTGACTGCTATGGCAGCTAAAACAAACAAACAAAAAAAGACTTAAAAAAATGATTTCACCGTTTGCCTGAAGAGGATACAATGGATATTAACTGGCCCTCTTGGAGAACAACTTAAGGAAGTCCATGCTCACATGTTACACTATAAAGAATTCTAGACTTCCGTGCTCCTGAGCTCTGAAGAACTCCTCAAAGCCTTAAGACACGAGGAGTAAGGATTCATCCATTACCCAAACCTTTCCAAATGTTTCCCCGAAACAAATTCTAAATGGAAGACTGCTATATGAAGTAGCAAGGCCTCTTTCTCCTCAAGAGGATGTCAGAAGCTGGAGAGATGGCTCAGCAGTTAGGAGCACTGGCTGCTCTTCTGGAGGACCCAGGAGTGGGTCCCACACCAATTGTGGCCTCACAACCATCCGTAGCTCCAGTTCCAGGGGATCCAACCTCTTCTTTTGGCCTCTACAGGAACCAGGCATGCACATGGTGCACATACATATATGCAGGCAAAATACTCACACACAGAAAATATTTTATTTACCTATCTCCCTATCAAAAAGAAGCATACACAATAAAAGAGAACAGTTGTTAAAGTTGGTGGAGGTATTCATAACTGATGAAACCAAAGCAAAAACAACCAAAACAAAAGCGAACTAAGAAATCTAARTCTTCCAACATTAATGATGGGGTCTGACCCCCAACAATTAGCTGTTTATACTTACAAATATCTGAGATCATCACGGGATAAGACCAGCAGTAAAGCAGACCTGATGCACCCCCAAAAGGAAAGCAAAGGTATTCCAGCCTCTCATCTCAAAGACATTCCTAGAGCCCAGAGTTCTACACCCTCTTCAACCACATAAGCTCACCTGGCTCTGCCTGTCACAGGGGTGATGAACAGGGTATGGATAGAGGCACTCGAACTGATCCGGAGGAAATAAGATGCATCTCTTATGGCCTTTTATCTGGGCAAAAAAGTTCTGCTGCTCATCATAGTGAGCAGGTGTCACATTTCCTGCAAAACAAAACAAAAAACAAAAAGGACATTTTCTTAGCCGAAGTAATGGCTCCCACCGCACAAGTGAAATGCAGATACAGCCTAGTGCTGCTAGCTGTCCTTCCAGCTAATTGTTAACTTAACTCGTAGTGAATCAGTCAAGTATTCCACTTTATGTGTAGTAAACTCAAGCCACCATGACTGGGCAAGGTCCATCGGCAGCTAGGAAATTACCCTCGACAGTGGCTGATGCCCTGCTGGCAGCAAGAGTTCATTAAATTAGTCTGACAGGCAACAGCTTACACTCTTCCTGACTATGGCAAGAACCCAAGAGCAGCGAGACAGCGAGAACTGACTGACGGGACTGGCGCTGATGGCGCACACACTTGCCTCTGAGGAGTTCTGGAGCCCAGAAACTCGCAACTGCTGTTCTCGCCTTGCCACACCTGTGGGATACAGCGTTGCTCAGAGCAACACTGGGCTACTGATTCTCAGGGAGAGAAAGATTACTGAATTACTGGAGAGGGCTGCAGAATTTAAGAGACACTGCTTAGAATGTCACCTAGGTCAGGCCTTATAACGCAGGGCTGTGATTCCAGCTCCTGAAGAGTCTGGAGCAGGAGGATCATAATTTCAAGGCCAGCACGGACAACTAATCGAGACCCTGATTTAACATGTAAATGTTTTTAAAACAGCTTAATGGCACAGCACTTGCCCACATGCAAGGACCTATGACAATCCCAGTATCACAAGTGTAAATACACACACACACACACACACACACACACACACACACGCATACCTATATTGCTACCTTGAATTAGTTCTGCCCTAATGCACATTTCGTCTCTCCTGTACAACTAAAGTCACAGCTGTACCTTCTATACAATCTGAGCCTAGAGAACTTAGTGGTACACAGCTATAGTCCTAGCACTAGGGAGGCTGGGCAGAAGCACTGCTGTGAGTGCCAGGCTACCCTGAGCTATGCAGCATGTTTATAACCAACCAGGGATATACAGTGAAACCCTGTCACAAACCAAACACCTAGTGTGCCAGACAGCTGCCTTCCTACTGTGGACAGTCCAAATGCATCCTCAAAGCAGCCCTTGCATCTCCACCATAGGCACCTGGTCACAGCAAAGGAAAGATTAACCCAGAGCCAGGAAAAGCAGAACTATTTTTTCTAAAAAGCCAAAGTTGGTTTTAAACAGGCAGGTGAGTGTCAATTCCTAAGCTGCACTGTTCAAGAAACCTCTTTAATAGTGCTATCAAAAGTCCAAATCTGAGGAAATATCAGAGGAAATATCAGTTAAAGGAGAAGGGACCTCGGGGGCCCAATCAGGTCAATGGCATTATTCTACTTCTTTGTTCACCAAGTTTACTCAGCAATTACTGCACAGCTGCTGATGGTTTAGTGCTGAGCTGGTGCTGAACAATAAAAGATAATAACCCCACCCTGCAAACAGTGTTCCTTCTCCTGAACAGCACTTAAACGCTTCTTTCTTCTAAAAACAAAAACAAAAACAAACAAAAAAAACCCAAAGGGCTAGAGAGGTGGCTCAGCAGTTTGGAGCACTTGTTGCTTTTGCAAAGGACCAGGGTTTGATTCCTAGCATCCACATGATGGCTTACAACCACCCTAACTCCAGTTCGAGGGGGTCCATTGCCTCTTCCTTATATCTACCCGCACCAGGTACAGAGAAGGTGCATATACATACACACATACATACACGTACACAAACCATTCATGCACATAAGATTAAAAATTTAAAAGCCATTAAAAAAAATCAAAGCATTTACATATTTACTTGTGTATATATAAAAACTCCCAGCAAGAAACACACACCAGTACGCCATGAAGTGTCTCTGGAGAGGAAAACCAAGACGCTGAGTAAGGGGAGGAGACTGAAGGCTGATGCCTATTTATATCCTTTCAGTTTTGAGCTCCATAAATATGTAGTCAAGAGATAAGGTTTCACCATATTAGAAAAACAGTCTCTGCCAGGCACGGCGGTACATGCCTTTCTTTTATCCCAGCACTCGGGTCTATCTCTGTGAATTCAAGGCCACTCTGGTCTACATACTCAGTTTCAGGCTGGCCAGAGCTACATAGTGAGAACCTGTCTTTTAAAAAGTTTCCATTTGTACAGGGACAGATCCCTTAACATCCTGCATGCGATGGGCTGTGGCAGCGTTTCACAGAGGCCTCCCTAGCTCGGCCTCTGTGCTCACAGCGCAACTGCGAGAGGAAAAGAACTTCCTCCAGACCACACAGCACTAGCCACATGACTTAAATTACACATTATCTCATTCGATTGTGGCAGCTCCTTATAAAATGCTATCTTGTTCCTTCTGCAGATGAGGATGTTGAGGCCTTAAAACATTCAGTGACTTGTGCCCGGTCACGGGGCTAAGAAGTAGTGGAGACCGGGTTAGAAAGCAGGTCTGCAGGATGCGAAGCCACGCGTTTGGAAGCACTTCTTACCTTCCATGCCGATGAGCAGCAGGTTGGAGGTCAGCTGCCCCCAGCCGCGCTTCCCCTGTTGTTTATTAATCCAGTTCCAGTTAAAACCCAAGAAGTCCATGACAATCTTTCTACCCACGGTGTCATTGAGTGTTTGCTGCAGATACAACCTACATTCCCCAAGAAAAAAGTTCCATCAGTATATGTGAGCGGTCCCTGGTAATACCTCTGTCTGGAAACTCAAGGCTGTAACTAGCATCTCCAACAGAACAGCTGTAGCCATGCAAGTAGTTGAACAGTAGTCACAGAGCTGAATTCTTTTTCCGTGTCTGAGCTCTGCTCCACAACAAGCTCTTCAAAGACGTGATTCTTCACCCTCAGGATCACAATACAGACTACCCAAGAATTCAGGTTTCCTATGAAAAGGTCCAAGCACATGCAAATTTCACACAATTTAGTTCCCTGGAAGCCTGTCTACAAAGTCTATGATGAGTCTGACTTCTCTCAGACTCTCAAGACCTACTACTACACTTCTGGCCCTTGATGACCACTGTGGCTGACTGAACACTACTCACCAGCTGCTCATCTTTGTGGGAGAACTTGGTTTGACCAATACAATGTTGCAGAGGGACTTGCATTGCTTCCAAGTATGATTTTAGGAAATAGTCCAGACTATCCTGTYTTTCCCTTTGCTACATCTAACTGCAAAATTCCAGACTGTAACTACTGGGACAATTGTGTCAGGGAATCAACAAGATGATGCGACCCAGAACAAGCATGTATGAGTGAAAACAAGGGACTTCAGTGCCTTAAATCCTAACAGTTATGGCAACATTAATTGGAAACCTCAGTAATTTGGAAAAAAACTAGCTACGAGGAATCTCCTAGGCTCTCTCATAAGAGAGGCTGGCCCTGAATTCCTGATTCTTCTGCTTCCACCTCCTGAGTGCCACGATTACACACATGTACCACCCCTCCAGGTATAGCACACCTACTTACCAAAAAAACAAAAACAAAAACAACAAAAGGTAAGCCCACAAATCTAAACCATATTGCTATTACAATCGAGTTATAAAAGCTCAGAATATCTCTCAGTATACATGTGGACGTCATGGGACGACGTGTGAGAGCTGGTTCTCTTTTCTACCATGGTGGTCTTGGGGATTGACTCACGCTGTCGGCTTGGCTCTTAGCACAATTACCCACTGAACCATCTCACTGGCCCAGACATTTAAAATCTATTCACTCAGTTACATTCTGATGATAGGAAGCCAGAAAGAAAATCAAGATAGGAGACTACAGAGTACTCCAGATATGGCCACCAAATGTGGGACCATCATTCACGGTTAAGTACTCAGCGAAAGCAGCTCTGCAGGGACAATTTTATAATGTGGGACTGACTGCTGCCTGGAACCAAATAACTGGGCTGACCTCAGAAATGGAAATAAAAACAGAGAGAAAGAAAGAATCACTCTTCCAAATGATTTTTGACCAATGGAACAAAACAGTCTATCAAGCGATGTGTTCTGATCTTCCCAAAGCTAGAGAATCCTGATATCCCTTAACCCAAATCATAACAGACTACTGAACTTTTCAGCACGAACTGTCCCCAGCCAGGACAGTATTTGAGAATCAAGACTGCAAACTGTCAATTTCAGGGCTAAATCCAACAAGCAATTATTATCTTACTCTGTGTGCATAGTGTGTGTGTGCATCTGTGTGTATGGGTGTGTTTCAAATGTCAAAAGGGCTGCAGAGATGGCTCATCAGGTAAGAGCTGCAGTAGGAGACTGGGGTTCAGTTCCCAGGACCCGCATGGCAGTTAACAACTATCTGTAACTCCTTTGCAGAGAATGGAATGCCTTCTACCCTCTACGGGCATTAAATATACATGGTGTGCAAGACATACAAGTAAACACCCATGCACGCCTTTAATCTCAGCACTCAAGGCAGAGGCAAGAGGATCTTAGTGAGTTTGAGACCAGCCTAATCTATATGGCAAGTCCCAGGCCAGTTAGAGCTCCAGAGTGAATCCCTACCCCTGTCCCCCCAAAAAACCAAAACCCAAAACAAAACAACAGCAACAAAAACAAACACCTGCACGCATAAAACACAGGGTTTTTTTTTTTCCCCCAAGAAGTCAAAAGATTTTAAGTAAGACTCTTCCATTCTGAGCTTGGAATTTTAGAACCCTGGGACAGCCCTCCCAAACAGAAATGCACACTGACTTCTAACTTTGAACAGGACGTATGCCTTCTGCCTACTGTAAGTCCCACATAGACATGGTCAAGCCTTTCTTTCATCCGACTAACTCTGCAAGGCAACCATCACTCTACCTAAGACAGGAAATTCAATTCACAGTTCAAGGCGAATGCTATTCTCAATCCACTAAGCAAAAAAGAACCATCAAGAACTCAAAGCACAGAGCAGAATATTCACTCGTGGAACCCAGAGGCTGGAGATGCCAGTCTCTTCTTACCCAATTCCACCACACCTTCAAACGAGTACGGGAAAGTGGATGCCCTAGTTCTGGGCAACTTACCGCTCTTCTCCCCCGCGCTGCTGTATAGCTTGCAGTTTCTCAACGAACTCATGAAATTTAATTTCCTCCCTGTTGGACCTTGGCTTAAAGTTCTGGAAATTGGCCATCTTCTTCTCATCATAGTACAAGAACTTATGGGTGCTGGCGCTGTACACAGAGAAATCTCCGTTGCCAATGTTCTCTTGCAAGTATTCGAGGTCCCACTTCAGGGCAGGATACACAAGGTTTGTGTCGGTCAGTACCACAGGCTCCTAAGCAAAAACATCGGGAAAAAACCAATCAAGGAGCTAATGTGCTTTTCGACGATATCTGTACTTGTCAAATTCACAACAATTTCTCCTGTCAAGCACTCCCGACCTACCATCTCTCTTTCCCGCCTCTCAAGTCTCAGTCCACAATCCAGTTTCCCACCTCTCCCTTACTGGGTCCCTTCCTCCACCCCTTTAGCAGCAGCCCCGCCCCCCACCTCATTTTCGATGAGCTCTTCCGCCCGAGGGTCACTCTGGCTCAGACGTGGGATGGGCCTGGTCGGAAAGCTGTAACTTCGTAGCTGAGACTCATCCCAGGCCGGACCCGGAGCTTCAGCTTCTTCCCGGGCCTCTCCAGAGCCAGAGGCCGCAACCTCGGCTGCCGTCGCCGCCATCTCTACTCCAGGGACGGCCCCGCCGGAAGTGGAAGCTCCGCCCTTTCCGGAAGCAACCACAACGAACACCATAGAGATGAACTGCAAGAGAAACCGGTCCAGACCTTTTAAGCCGGTGGGAGCCGAGGTTGAAGGAGCGCTACCTAACGGTGACCTGCAGCACTACAGCCTAGGCTCCATAAGGCCGACCTGTTAAGTGCCTTAGAAAAGGGAACAAACGAGCCCGCAAAATATTGCTGCCTTCATGTGTTCAAGCCTACAGAGGCAAAGACGGAGGAAAGCGTAATTAAGCTTTAAAGTTTACTCTCATGGGTGGGGAGAGAAACCAACGCTTAGATCCACTTAAGGAATCACTAGAAAAATCAGTGAGCACATAGATCTTGGGTAAAGCTGTCCTGAAGGCTTAGACAGATGCCAAATGGCAAACTGAATTCATTCAGAATCTAGAGAGGATCAAGGGCTTAGTTTCAATTACTCCAGAGGCTGATGCAGGAAGACCACTTGAATTCAAGAGTTCAGAGCCAATCTGGTTAACAAAGCAAGCCACCATCCCTTAAAAAAAAAAGGGGGGGGCGCGGGGAAACCAGGAAAAAGGGAAATGAAATGTAAATAAAGAATATATC
>BDUI01012287.1:5963-17799 GCA_002335545.1 Apodemus speciosus
CTGGCACAAGTGTCTCTGAAAGTTCCCCATCACTGGCTCCTTCTCACCCTTTGTTTACTCCATAATCCACAGCATTTCAGCGTCTCCACTTACTGTTCAAATGAAACCGCTTTTCTTAAAGGAGTTACTGATTTCCTAATTAGAGTTCTAATTGAACATCTTTCTGTAATTGGTTTCCTGGATGACACTGCTTCATTTTCTACGATGATTCCCCTCTTGACTTCTCAAATAAAACAATACAAAAAATTTTCCATTTTTTAAAAAAAATTATAGCATCATTGTCTACTGATTTTCTTGAGGTTTCTGTGCTTAATCCTCTTCTGTTTTCTTTGTGGATTCTTTCTCTGCTTTGTTCTCCTCTTCCTCCTCCTTCTCCTCCTCCTCCTCCTCTTCCTCCTCCTCATCATCCTCATTGTCATCATCATCCTCATCGTCATCATCATCATAATTATTATCAGCAGCAGCATATACAGTGGTGGTTTGAATAAGAATGGCCCCATAGAGACATTGATTTGAATCATGAATTTGATTTTGACCTTTCATCCACATATTATGCAATGTTCGTATTTGACTCCATTGCCTTCCCCTGTTCCCCCTACACCCACTTGCTATTCTTCCCCTGGAATAGTTCTTCTCTTTCCTTTTTATTTACTTTTGTATATATTTTAGGCATCTCAGCTTGTACAATAGTAGGTCTCCATATTTCTTTTTTTGAATGTCCTTAGTATACTTATCGCTCCTGATACTCCCTGGTTTGACTATTCCTCCTGTCCCTCACCCCATTTAACCTTTCCTGTGACTTTACTTCCCTTTGTCCATTTGTACCTCATTTGTCAAATCTTAACTGTGGCTCACTGCCTAGCTGTGTAGACTTATASCTTTTCACTCTTCTCTTTATCATTTATAACCTAATGACTTAGYTTCATTTCATAATTCTCACCATATATAATTAGTTCACTGCTTTCATCCACATTGCCTCTTCTTCCTGGCAAATTTTCCATATATTACTCTATTCTCACTATATTCTCATGCTTCCAATACCTCCATACAAGGGCAACTTCAGGATTACCCCAGGTGTCTTACCCATGTGCATGTCACCTTCAGTGTACCTGCCTCATAGTATAATGTTTATTTATGGGCTTATGTTTACCTAAAACAATAAAGTTCTTGTGATCAAGAACTCTCCATGAATCTTAATTTATACTCACGAGAGTGTATTGAATATCAGTTTAATTATCTCTTATTGCTATCTCCCAAATGGATTTAGGAAAAAAAAATTACATTTTTTCATTTCACATTTCTAGAGCTTTTAGAATCTGATAATGGTCAAATTCTCTCAGATATATTTATTTTGTGTTACATAGAGGGATAGATAAGCTTGAAGTTCTAAATAAAGGTTGAAAGGCTAACTAAAATATGAAATGGGTAAAACTCATACTATTTTATGCCAATTTATATTATGATACATGTTTTACAATGGAATATTTTTACTTAACTAACATTATAACCTGAGGCTGTAGCTCAGAGATGAAAACTTAACAGTGTACACAAGGCCCTGCATTTGAGCACCACCACCACCACCATCACCACCACCACCAGTACCATCACCACCAGTACCAGTACCACCAGTACCACTAACTTTCTAATAGCCATTACAAAATGGTATCATAATCTTAAATTACTGTCTGCTTATATGATTCATGATTTCAGGAATATCAGTTCTGCTCACTGAACACAGGATATTTCTTTAGTTGTGAGGCAGAAAAACACTCAGTGGGTGAGATTCTTGATTTCCCTATTAAACTTTATCATATTTATGTGCAAGATTAGAGCTTTGCATTTAGACACGAGTTGGCTTTAAATGGTAACATATTGAAGTACTCTTATGCAGATCTACATTTCTAAGTGACTTGATGAATCCATTTTAGCCCCAGAGAAGAAACCAAGGACTCTGTCTACACTTAGTTAATGTGAGCTTGCCCTACTTTCTGAGAATACCTCCACGCCCAGMATTTACCTATGGGTATATATACTCTTTAATTAAAAGTATCAAAATCATCAAGCAGTGCTATGCTCTAGAGATATAACTAATGGCATAACTTTTAATTATTAAAAACACTGCGCTAAATTTATAAGACCATACTTGCATTCATGATTTTTGCTGATGTATTGCTGCAAAGAGCCTCTCTCTTGCGATTTATCCATTCTTTCACAGCTGCTAAGCCTCCTCTGATTGTTATTTTATTCATGTACTCCTGGGATGATGCTGCCAAATGAAAGAGCATGTCAAAAGGAAGAGTTGTGTTACTGTCTCTTGAAAAAAACCACCCAGGGATTTCATTAAAAAAGACAGAGGATTAGGTCTAATAAAATACTTTTGGAGACACAAATTAGATATGGCCTGGTTTTAGCTTAAAAGCATCTTCTCTATCCTTTTTTAATTGCTAGTTATTCATCTGCCATGTGGAAATAATAGTGAGGTCATGCTTCTCGAGATGTATGTAGCACTATACATACTTTATAGGTAATTGATTGYGTATATTTTAGCTTACACTCCATTTATTTGATTCAAATTTATGTTACAACATTTTCTGTGTACAGCTTTTCCTGTTTCCTTTCTCTCTTCAACATCTACATTTGACCCCAGTTTCGATTTAAAGTCAGAGAGATATGGACCATCACCTATTAAATGAAGAACATTAGACGGGCTATTTAATAACATTTAATTAATTTTGTTATTATTACTGTGTGTGTACATGCCTCATGTGTGTATGTGTGTGGAGGTCAGAGGATGGCTTTGTGGAGTTGGTTCTCTYCCTACAATTTTATGAAGATTTTGGAAATCCGACTCAGGCAGTCAGGCTTGCATGGCAAGCACGTTTACCCACTGACCTATGTTGCCTGATGCTGTTATCTTAATATATGTGTGTTTAATTTTTTTCTCATCTGTGCATTGTTGAAAATGATTACAGAGAGTTACTATGATGCTTRTTTGATAAAATACATGTGTATTAAATAATTGTCTAGATGTATGTTGTCTGGTCTCTACTGTCAATAAGCTCAGAGTTTATTGAAGAAGACACAGAATAACTGCTGAACAGCACATTTGGTATTCTGCCAAAGCAAATCCCTGTATAAACTACCACACTCCCTCAAACTATCCATAGTTATCTAACCATGACCATAAAAATTTCAAAATATATACCCATATATATACACTATCACAAATTTCAGAAAACTTAAGGTAATCAAAATTAAAAGGAAATTATTCTATTGTAAGCACTGTTCAGGTCTTTTTGTATTTAAAGTATACATGAATAAGGATCAGGTTAAAACTTCCTTTTTTGTGACCTTGATTTTTGACCCTCAGCAATAGACTGAAGTTTTCTCTTCAGCAATAGTTTTAAACACCTTTCCTATTCCCAAATGCAGCATTTTGGAAATCACTTTCAAAGTTCTTGGTTTCTTTTGCAAGGAACCCAAAGGGAATTCAGAATGTGCACTCTATTTTCACTCTCTCCCTAGAGATAATTTGTGCCACAATTGGGCCGTGACTCACTGTGGTAATAATCGACAATTGAGTTTGATTTCCAGAACTCTGTTACTTTCAACATCTCCCATGTTACCAAACTCGTGTAGTCCAGTCAAAATTTAACTATAGTTTAAAGTCATACTTCTTTTCTCAATACCTTCTAATTTTTTTTTTAGTCCTGTAGTGCTCAAGCCAGGACAGGGTGTCAAGGACACATTGTCTTTTTATTCTTCAGATTAAAAAAAAAACCTCATAGTTGATTCCATTGGTGCATATTCTATGCTAGGTTAGAAAGGAACAGGAGTGCAGTTCTTTTCATGGTCTACAAAAGACAAAAATTACACAGAAAATTAATGACATCTACATACCTAGAAAATAATTCTTTACATTCTTGGAAATAATTTTCATATATTTGAAGCATATTATTTATTAAATAGTATTTATATAGACATTTTAGACACATATTTTGGGTATTTTTGTGCTCTTCAGTAGATAGCTCTATTTGAAAAGACCCATTTTTGATGAAATACTTATTAATATAGTTTAAAATATCTTAGAAAAATTCAATATATACATAGTGTGGGCAAGTAATTTTGAATCTTTGAGTCTTGGTGTCATAATTTATGGATAAAGAACACACTATTCCTTCCACAGATGAGTCATTGAAACAGTCTTTAAAYATTGAAGTAACATAGAAATGAATTTTTTGTTTATTCTACTTTTTGTCCAACTATTGTATGAACTTGGAGGTAATAATTGTTCTTTTATTAAGTTTTTATAATTCAAAGTGATCATTTTCCCAGAGTCAGTGATATTGTCTGGTGGGTTGATCCAGCACAGCAACGCTTATATATCTTACTCTCAATAAATCAAACTACTCTTCCATCTCATGTTGTGTATTTATTTTCATGGATTCATCATACATGGATACATTTTGGATAGAACTCATCTAGAGAAACAACTGAGCATGAAATATAATGGTGGTTCAGAACCCAGATGGTCTATTTCATGGTCCACTTGCAGGAAACCTCTCTGATCATGTTCAGAGTGGACTGGATAAGCTCATGGTGCTCTGTACAAAGGCCACTGGTAGAGAGGCCACTGGTAGAGTGCTTCCAACAAGGCTTTTATGGATGGCTGCAGAAGAGCAAAGCAAAATGCACCAGTAAGTCCAGAGGATAATGTTCTGCTTTTTAGTTTCTTTCAAGTTCTCTTAAACATGAATAGCTAGGAAACAAGCTGGCAAGATCTGGGCTTTGATATTGATCTGTAAAGCCAAGGTTCTTTTTTTTTCTTTTTTTTTTTTATTGGATATATTCTTTATTTACATTTCATTTCCCTTTTCCTGGTTTCCCCGCCCCCCCAATGTCCCATATGTCTTTTTCCCTCCCCCTGTTCCCCTATTCATCCCTTCCCACTTSCCTGTTTTGGTATTCCCCTACACTGCTGCATTCTTGGAACACCAAAGACACAATCCACCTACCAAATGCTGTCCGACAAGAAGGAAAGAGTGGACCCAGGTTCTGGAAAGCCAAGGTTCTTTTGTCCTGCAGTCAGCCTAGAACATTTGCTTCCCAAACATTTCATTCTCTTCATAAATGGTTCTTGTTAAGAAACGAGCACACAAAACTGAAGAATAGTACACAGGGTAATCAGAGCACATATGATACTTCTACTTGACTTTGATTACCAAAGATATATCATCAAATATTAAATTTGGAGAGTTTCTAAACTTTATTTTGTAAAGCTGTTCAAGTGGACGGCAAGTTGATCCTTTAAAGCTTTGGTTTTCCTTGAGAAAATACGTAACACTAATTTTGCCATCAAACACAAACACAGGCCATACCATTCTCTCCCCCATTAGAAGATGAAAGATCTCTAATTTTTAACTCATAGCTTTTGGGAGTTTATTTAAACTTTTCTTTATCTTGTTGAAGAATCCTTCCAGATATTTCTCTGTTTTAGGAGCTTCTTTGAAAGCCAGGCTCTGGTGCTTTGATTTCAATTACAGCTTTTCTTTTAATGTTTTTATTTCTTTGACTGTTTTACTACAATGGGTCTGTAAGTTTGTGGAAAAAAGTGATTGATAGAACAAAGATTTAAATGTTCAAGAGAATAATCTATTGCATAGTACACAATTCAAAGGCYGTTTGAAGATCAAAATGGTAAACAAGGGAAGCCACTGAATTGTCTTTGATTTTCCCATAAAACTAAGGGGATTAACAATTGTCACAGAGATATCTGCTATGCTATTAATTCTTTTCCCCACAATGCAGTTTGTCTGTATTTTAATATGTGAAGATTGTAGTCATGTTCAAATACTCAGTGTCTTCCTACTCCAACATCATGTGCTTCATTTAAAGGAAACTAGAAACAAAGAGGCCTAAGAGTGAGAATCCACAAAATGCCTTAATGATATTTTCTCATGTTGACACATATCTCTATCAGCTCCATTAAATAATGTGTCAAAATGCAATATTGACTCAAAACATAAATCATGGACTCTGTGTGAGATCTTCATTTCTCTCTTTTTTGTGTGTTAAGTTACTCTGGAACACTAGAATTCTAGAACACAGGCTTCCAAAGCCTCTAATCTTTTTCCTTATTAGAAGGAAATATCTTACCATGTATATTAGTTTACCTACAGTGGCTATTTTATAGGCAGTGGCTCAAATAGAATAAACTAACCACATGTCACCTATTTTGGTTAGTAGAACTCAACAGTTGAGGCATTGGCTGGGTCAGTGTCTTCCAAAGACCTTTCTCTTTTTTGGTCTACAATTTATACTTATATCTAATCCACACAGAGACCCAGGAAAGATAGACAACTTCAGACCAATTTTTCTTAAGATTATTGATGCAAAAATATTCAATAAAATTCYCTCAAACTGAATCCAAGAATGCATCAAAATGATCATCCATCATGATCTAGTAGGCTTCATCACAGGGATGTAAGGATGGTTCAATATATGGATATCCTTCAATGTAATCCACTACATAAACAAACTCAAAGTAAAAACTACATGATCTTTTCATTAGGTGCTGAGAAAGCATTTGACAATATCCAATATACTTTCATTATAAAAGTCTTGGAAAGATCAGGAATTCAAGGCCCCTACCTAGTTGTACCAAAAACAATATACAGCAAACTAGTAGCCAACATCAAACTAAATTGAGAGAAACCTGAAGCAATCCCACTAAAATTCGGGAGCAGACAAGGCTGCCCACTCTCTCCCTCCCTATTCAATATAGTATTTGAAGTCCTAGGCAGAGCAATTAGACAACAAAAGGAGATCAAATGGACAGAATTTGGAAAGGCAGAAGTCAAAATATCACTATTTGTAGATGATATGGTAATATAGATAAGTAACCCCAAAAATTCCCCCAGAGAACTTCTAGAGCTGATAAAACAACTTCGGTCAAGTGCCCAGATATAAAATTAGCTCAAATATATCTGTAGCCTTCTTCTCCTGAAAGGATAAACAGGCTGAGAAAGAAATTAGGAAAATGACACCCTTTACTATAGTCACCAATAATATTACATAACTTGGTGTGCTTCTAACCCAGCAAGTGAAAGATCTGTATGACAAGAACCTCAAGTCTCTGAAGAAAGAAACTGAAGATCTCAGAAAGATGGAAAGATCTCCCATGTTCGTGGTTTGGCAGGATTAATATAGTAAAAATTGCCATCTTGCTGGAAGAAATCTACATATTCAATACAATCCCTATCAAAATTCTAACTCAATTCCTCATAGACTTAGAAAGAACAAATCTCGAATTCATTTGGAACAACAAAAATCTCAGGATAGTGAAACTTTTTTCAACAATAAAAGAACTTCTGGGGGAATCTCAATCCCTGACCTCAAGCTGAACTACGGAGCAATAGTGGTAAAAACTGGATGGTATTGGTGCAGAGACAGGCAGGTAGATCAATGGATCAGAATTGAAGACCTAGCAATGAACCAACACACCTATAGTCACTTCATTTTTGACAAAGGAGCTAAAACCATGTAGTGGAAAAGAGACAGCATTTTCAGCAAATGGTACTGGTTTAACTTGTAGTCAGCCTGTAGAAGAATGCAAATTGATCCATTATTATCTCCTTGTATAAAGCTTAAGTCCCAATGGGTGAAGGATCTCTACAAAAAACCAGATACATTGAAACTAATAGAAGAGAAYGTGGGAAAGAGGCTCGAGTACATGGGCACAAGGGAAAATTTCCTGAAGAGAACACGAATGGCTTAGGATCTAAGATCAAGAATTGACATATAGGACTTCACAAAATTGCATAGCTTCTGTAAGGCAAATGACACGGCCAATAGGACAAAAAGACAACCAACAAATTGGGAAAAGATCTTTACTAATCCTATATCCGATAGAGGTCTAATATCTAATATATACAAAGAATTCAAGAAGTAAGACTCCAAAGAGCCAAATAACCCTATTAAAAATGGTTTGCAGAGCAAATCAAAGAATTCTCAACCTAGGAATACAGAATGCCTGAGAAGCACCTGAAGAGTTATTCAACATTCTTAGTCATCAGGGAAATAAAAATTAAAACATCCCCGAGATTCCACCTCATACCAGTGGGAATGGCTAAGATCAAAATCTCAGGTGACTACAGATGCTGGAGAGGTTGTGGAGAAAGAGGAATTTTCCTACATTGTTGGAGAGATTGCAAGCTGGTACAACCACTCTAGAAATCAATCTGGCTATTCCTCAGAAAATTAACATAGTATTACCTGAAGACACAGCTATGCTACTGCTGGGCATATGCCCAAATGATTCTCCAACATATAACAAAGACACACACTCCATTATGTTTATAACAACCTTATTTATAATAACCAGAAGTTGGAAAAACCCCAGATGTCTTTGAACATAGTAATGGATACAGAAAATGTGGTACTTTTATACAAAACAGAATACTATTCAGCTATTAGAAACAATGACTTCATGAAATTCTTAGGCAAATTGATGTAACTAGAAAATATCATCCTGAATGAGGTAACCCAATCGCAAATCTTATACATGGTATGCATTCATGGATATTAGTCCTAAAGCTTAGAGTAGCCAAGTTACAATTCACAGACCACATTAAGCTCAAGAAGATGGAAGACCAAAGTGAGGATACTTTGTTCCTTCTTAGAAAGGGAAACAAAATTCCCACTGGAGGAGTTCTGGATACAAAGTGTGGAGCAGAGACTGAAGGAAAGGCTATCCAAAGACTGCCTCTCCTGGGGATCCATCCCATATACTTTTACAAAACCCAGACAATATTGTGGATGGAAGGAAGTGCTTGCTGACAGGAGACTGATATAGCTGTCTCCTGAGGCTCTGCCAGAGCCTGACAAATACAGAAGTGGGTGTTCTCAGCCAACTATTGGACTGAGCATGGGGTCCCCAATGGAGGAGTTAGAGAAAGGAGTGAAGGAGCTGAAGGGGTTTGCAGCACCATAGGAGTAACAACAATATGAAACAACCAGATCCCCAAGAGCTCTCAGGGACTAAACCACCAACCAAAGAGTACACATGGAACAACTCATCGCTCCAGCTGCATATGCAGCAGAGGATGGCCTTGTTGGACATCAATTGTAGATAGGCCCTTGGTTCTGTGAAGGCTCAATGCCCCAGTATATGGGAATGCCAGGGTAGAGGGGTGGGAGTGGATGTTCCAGGGAATACCCTCATAAAAAGAGAGGAGGGGGATTGGAAAGAGGGTTTCAAGAAGGGGCAGGAAATGGGATAACATCTGAAATGTAAAAAAAGAAAATACTTAATTAACAAAAGAAAAATGGTAAAATTGGTAAAGATTTGTCATTTTACTAACCTATTTAAAATGATATTAAATATTTTATTATCCATTTCAATAAAAGTAAACAGATTGCTCTAAAATAGTTTCAAATTTAGGACACCATATTTTCACTTATAAAAATAAATTAATTTTCTCAGCCATGTGTCTTATTGTGTGTGCGTGTGTTTTGTTTCTGTCAAGAGATATTTTTTGCCTGTACTTTCATTGCAGATTTTGTTTTATAACCAAGGTAAGAATGCTTTATATAGCATTTTCTCTTTCTGCATGTGTAGTAAATTAAATAATCCGATGTCTTGACAGGTTGTTGTCCACATATAATGCACATCATGGTATTTGAGTTTTTCAAGTAATAAAGACTATTGGATAATTTGACAAAGTCCAAAGTACTTTATAGATTTGTTTTTCATGTATACATTTTTTTCTGCCTGAATGTATGCCTGCAGGCCAGAAGAGGGGCACCAGATTATATACATTATATAGATGTTTACAGTTGCTGAGTATTAAACTCAGGCCCTCTGGAAGAGCAGTCAAAGCACTGAACCTCTGAGCCATCTCTCCAGCCCTAGTGAAAATATTTGAAAATCCAATATTTTAACTTATAAAAATAATTTCTAATTAACTGTACTTTAGACTTCTCTTATTAACAGCCAGCTTCATAGAGTATAAATTCTGTAACCCTAGATTTGCACCACAATGCAGGGCACAATGGAGTGGCTCAATCTGTGTGTCAACAAATGACAAGACTACTTTTGTGTGTCAGAAGATGGCTCAGTGTGTAAAGTCCTCTGCTGTCAAGTCTGATGAACTGATTTTGGGCCCTGAAGTCTCCATAATGGACAGAGAGAACTGAAACCCGTAAATTATCCTCTTATCTCCATATGCACACGCTTTCCCTCACACTAAGAAAAAAAAGGTCATAACAATTTATAGACTACTTCTTTGGGGGAAGGGTGGTGCAGGGAGATAGCAGCATCATGTCATATTGCTGATCTCTGAGAAAGAGCCATAGGAGAAAGTTATGGCTGAGACATTAAACTTAGATTTTCAAAACTGGCACCACCATCCATCCCAGATCACTRTGTTCATGAGGAAGTATAATATCGGATCAAACTTGAGGATAGAAATTGCAAACATAYTTCAAGAAGATGGTGTCACCACAGAAACATTCTCTAGYTTTTCTCAATTCTGGAAAAATATAAACCCACCTTTAAGATGTACTTATTTGTTYTTATCTAATGTGTATCTGTGTGATTCTGASTGCTTGTCTGGGCACCATGTGTCAGTGATAGTCCAGAAGATGGCAAGAGATTCTTGGGAACTGGAGTTACAGATGACAAGTCACTGCTGTTTTGGTGTTGGCAACTGAAATGGTATCAATTAATGATTCTTACTACTGATCCATCTTTCCAGTTCTGAATCTATTCTTCTTGACCAACTTTGATATTTCCAGTAGCACAGTGTTCTTTATTCTACAGTCATAATACCCTTTACTTTGAAAACAGGCTTTTCCTGCCGTGATCATATTAATCTCAATCTTGCAGATGAAAAGACTATTTTATTAATTTGCCTCAGAAGGGATGGCTAATTTTTAGGTATGTCAGTTCCACTTTTGGTCATTGATTTATCCCATAACAACTGTATATGAAAACCTATGACATCAGTCATATGTACAATATTCGGTAAAACACAAAGAGCTTGGTAAACTTAATATGCCATCATTAAACAGTTCTGTAACTGATAATGGAAAAAATTAGTGCTATTAAGTAATCAATCTATATTGTAACAGAACATGATGTCTTAATATGCTACTGACAAACTAAAACACCATCCTCAGAACATTGAATACAAACTGGTTTTCTGAAAATGAGACCACTGGGTCCCATGTTCTTCAGTAAGTAGAGTAGTAACCACCCAGATAAAATGTTGGATTTTCATGGATAATATATATGAATAAATAGGGGATTCTGTCTTTTAAGAAAATCAGTGTCCTTTTTTTTGGCATCCAAGCAAAGATTTTTCCCTGAGTGGCACAAGATATTGTAGTTGTCATAAAAACACAGGATTTGGTGAGATTCAGCAGAAAAATTGGCAGGAATTTGACTATTATCCAATGACACAACACTTTTTGAAACATCAAATAGAGATCTAAGGTCAGGAAAACAGCAATAGAGAGTCTATTTGAAAATAGATAAATAAAACATGAAATAAACAGTCACCAAAAGGTTAGAACAAGGATTATTAAATCAACAATATGTTGAGTTAAACATAACTTAGACTGAGTGAGGATATTAGTGGAAAAACCCAGGGAGACAAGAATTTGATTGAGGCTCAAAAGCACCAGAATTCACGGCTTTAAAAACTAAGGAAATAAAAGAAATTTTAAGAACTATCGGGTAGCTGAACATTAACTAAAGGGGAGAAACCATACTGACTCTATAACTGCTTAACAAAATTTCTCAGTCTGAAAATTCTGAAAGCTCAACAAGTTA
>BDUI01012287.1:18544-30342 GCA_002335545.1 Apodemus speciosus
TTTTTTTAGTGAGAAAGGTAGCATTAATTGGTATTTTATTTATTGATACTGAAGTGTCAGATTTTATGACAATCTCAGTGTGAAAACAGTTACAGAGTCTTTAGCAAATACTGTGCGTGTGTGTGTGTGTGTGTGTGTGTGTGTGTGTGTGTGTGTGTATACACATGCACATATGTATAAGTCCAACCTGCCTTTGGAAGAGATTTCCTAAGCTACAGATGTGAAAATTCCTTGGTGAGGACTGAGTTATATGATTTTACTTGTTAATTGTTTAAAATGTTGTTATAGATTTCAGGTTCTTAAGATTCAGGCCTTGTCTCAGGACTTCTATTGCTGTGATAAAAAATACCATAAATGAATGCAACTTGGAGAGAAAAGAGTAAAAGATTTCATCTTATACTTCCAGGAAACAGACCATCTCCAAGGAAACGCAGGGCAGGAACTCATGCAGGACAGGAGCTCGAAGGAAGGAACTGGATCAGAGGCTGCAGAGGACTGCTACTTACTGGCTTGTTCCCCATGGCCTACGCTGCTTGTTCTCATCTACCACTGATGACAATATCCCAGGCATGGTACCTCCCCCAGTAGCTGGGCCCTCCCACATCAGCCATCAGAAAATGTATTACTGAGTTGCATACAGGCAAATCTTTGGGAGGCATCTTTTAAATCAAGAGTCCTTTTTTTCAAAAGATTCTAGCTTATGTCGAGTTGACATAAATCCAACCAACACAGCTATTCATCATTAGTTGGTCAATATTATAGAAGAAAAATAACTTGTATTTTGAAAATTTACTATGTTTTAATTAAATTTCGTGCCTAATAATGAAACAAGCACTKTAATAACACTTACTGTGTGCTTTGCACGCATAAACCTACTATATCAACTAAGTAAATAGATTACTCTTTCAGTAAACTGTGAAATTAAATGAGATTGAAAAAATAATTACAATTTAATTTTTTTTAACAGAAACATAATTTAACAGGCTTCACATGGCATTATTTTACCTTATGAACTGATTAAATCCGATCCCTGGAAGGCTTCTCTTTTGTAGATTAATCAGAAAGAAAATATTTTCATTACACAGTATTTCACAGCCTGGAAGAATTCCCCTCTGTGTTCTATAGACTAATTTGAACTTCATCATTAACTCRGGTACTTGTTTAAAGGTCATGGGTGTAAAAAACAGATGGAAAGTCTGCTAACTTCAATGAACCCCTCTTTTTGTTTTTTTTATTTTTATTTTTTATTGGATATATTCTTTATTTACATTTCATTTCCCTTTTCCTGGTTTCCCCGCCCCCCAATGTCCCATATGTCTTTTTCCCTCCCCCTGTTCCCCTATTCANTGTGTGTGTGTGTGGATTCTGTGTGGGAATGTACACCTGTAAGAACAGGTACCCACGAATTCTAGAATAGGATGTGGGATGCTCTGGAGGTGGAACTGCAGGAAGAACTGAGTCATCATATAGAGTTGATGGGAACTGGACTTCAGACTTTGTATGTGTGTATTCTTGACCATGAAGCTATCTCCTTATCTCCTGACTTTTCTTTATGTCGTCCTGCAAATGTATACAGAGACTGTGAAAGAAAATGAAGGAGATGATGAATGATCAGTTGACATCAGTAAATCTAATGGCATAAACTTCCATTTTAAAGAAAACCACTGCTATTTTGCTGTTCTTAATCAAGCTATGATTATTACTGTGGGACTTTTGAGATCTTATATTACTGTCTAATTGACCCTAAAATATAATTTTTATGTTTACCTAAAGTAAGTCTTTATATACAAAGTATAATTACAGTGTGCAAAATTAATTATTGGGTTATCTATTTTTTGAACTATCACCTCCAGTGGAGTGTCGTCAGTCTTGTGATTAGCAGTAATGCTAAGTGAGAGCACCGAGAAAAACAAATACAATACGTATGATTTCTGAGTAACCTTGAAAACTCACCTTTCAGATCAATGTCATATAAATAAAATGATTCTTTAGACCAGGAAAACAGCACTTTTTGTTCATATGATTGCTATATGGCTAGTTTTTAAAATATAGAAATGTATACTTTTTTATCTGACATATCTTAGGTTGATGAGAGTAATTTTAAATATGAAGTTACACATAAAAGTTATAACTCTTGCTTTATTAGCTGTATAATTACTTGCTGTTTTTCTGACTCAGATTTTTTTTTTCTTACCAAAGAAAAGCTGCATTGGACAATCTTCCCAGATTGCTAGATTTTAGTTGAAGAGTCCTTGAAGAAGGAGAAAACCTGAATGAAGTTCAATATTTGTTTATCCCCATTGTTAACTCTTATTTCACAGGCACAGAAGATGAAATGGAAGCTCAGGCATCCTTAATTCAAAGACATGAGTGTTATTGATTTCTGATTTAACAAAGGAACRAATTGAGAAGCCAAATATTGCAACTGCAAGATCTAATGTTAACATTGATTTACTATTAATTAAGAGGTAAAGATTTATGTAGTGTTGTGGACATTTTGGTTCCATGAGATTACTTGAAGTTTGTGAAGGTTTTATTTTAAGGCAAAATATTAGACATTTTGCTGTTATTAAGTAGTAATACAAATGAATGATATTATTTCAAAACATGAAGTAAAGGCAGAAACAAAAAGGCATCTGAGATGAATTTTGGTTCACTTTGTGCTTAATGGGAAATCTGAATTCATCTCCTATTTTTGATTCTCATTCTTTGATATTGCATGGCAATGTATTAAACTTAGGGAAGGGATTGACATTGGGTATGAAACAATCTAAAATTAAGATTTCTGAAAATGGATAAATCAGTCATATTTTCTAAGGAACTCTTGGTCCTGTGAAGGCTGGTTGCCCCAGGGAAGTGGGAGTGGATGGGTTAATGAGCGGAGGGGTTGAGGGGGGATGGTGGGAGTGGGTGGGACTGGAGGGGTTGAGGGATGGGGTAGGGGGGTGAGGGAGAGGGGATGTGGGAGGGGTGTGGGGTGTGGGTGGGGGAGTGAGGGTGGGAGTGGGATAGGGGGTTTTCGGAGGGGAAACAAGGAAAGGGGATTTTCTTTATTTACATTTCAAATGTAAATAAAGAAAACATCTAATAAAGAAGTAAATTAGCTACTCTTTTCCCTTAACAACTATTTAGTTACTTTTTTGTCTATTAGTTGTTTTGGTTAACACCATTAAAATAATTTGTGAATTCAAACTTTTTACTTGAGGTTAAATGTTTTCTTTTTTTTTAAACAAGAATTAATTAAGATGAAAGGACTATGACAAGTGCTCTTCCATACAAACTTTTGACTAATATTTGTGACTGCTTTTTAATTTTTTAAATTGTTAATTGTCTTTTGTTTATTTGTGTGTTTATTTTGTTTATTTGTCTAATTGTTAAATGCTTTAATCGTTAATTTGTTAATTGACTTGGAGTCATGGTTTCACAATATATCCCAGACTAACACTGAGTTAGTAACCCCTTTACTCAGTCTCAAGCCAATAATCCTTGTGACTTAGCTTCCAGAGCCCTGAGAATACAGCCACACCCCCTCACAACTAGCTTTTACCTGTTATACTTTGTGGTTGAATGCTCTGGGGGATGTATGTCCTTGGGAAGAACCTTGCTACTGTTAAACAAAGATGAATAGAAGATGAAATGCTCTTTTGGACTATGAAATTCTGAGTTGTGTCCTAAGCTTTMTTCTTTGGTCTCTCCTGGAGCATAGAGCCCTGACTGCCTCCAGCAGGAGTAGGCTGCTTTACATACCACTGCTGAGATTTGTTCTCCTCCCAGATATATTTCCCATCTCCTCTCTTGTTACTTTTGAAGCTGGTCTTGCAAATAAAAGACTTGTCCTCATATTTAAGTCAATRTGTGCAGTCTCATATCCATTACCCATCTAATCTTTTTAGAAGATAATGCTTTATTAAACACATGAAACTAATATGAAATGCTGTTACAAGTAGAATAAATAAATATGATATAGAGTTTACATTTCACATTTATTATAATAAAAATATTTTATATTWAGGTCTTCTGGGTGTTTTAGGTTGATTTCAATTACATACACACACACACACACTCACGTACAACATTTTATTATTCTTTGGTCCATTTTTATTTCTAAGATTACAATTGCATTATTTCTCCTTTCCTTTCCTCTTTCCAAACCCTTCCTTATAACTATCATTGCTTTCTTTAAAATTCATTCTCTCTTTTTATTGTTGCACACATACATACATACACTTCTACAAAAATAAATAAAAGCAGCTCATTCTGTATATTTTTATTTGTATGTATGTTTTAGAGACTATTTCTTTTATTCATTGAGAATTTCATACAATGCAATTTAAAAAGGTTCCACTCAACTACTGAAAATGAAAAGAAAACAAACAAACACCTAACTGTTTTTCTCCAACTGTGCTGTAACACTTGGAAAGCAGCTATAAAGCCTGTGATAGTAATTGTTGGCATTAAGAGACACAGGAGCCATTGCTCCATGTCACAAGTTGGATTTGTATTTGGTAGATCCCTGACTGGCCACCATGTTTTTTCCCAGCATAACTCTTAGGAAAGTTACAAATGCCTTGTCTTATTTCCTAGTTCATGCTTGAATATAGATAGCAGTCACTCTAAGCAAGGCCTCTGAAGTGCTTCCTGCTTTTGATAACAATAAGTTTTCTGAGTAACAATTTTTCAAAATCAGCAAACCATTCTGGAAGATGGTATGGAATATGGAATATGGCTTGACAAACCTCATCTCTGTTTGAGCAGTTTTCTCTCCCCAGTAAGGCTTGAGTTATGTTCAAAAATGGTTTCTGCACATCAGGCACCTTTTTAAATGTCTATATCTGCTAACTTCTACCTTTTTTTCCTTTTTTAATTGAACATTTTATCTATTTACATTTCTTTTTTAATTTCTTTTTTAAAATTTATTAACTCCCAGGAACTAAGCCACCAACTAAGGAGTACTGATGGCTCTGGCTGCATATGTAGCTATGCATGTGAGCATGGCCTTGTCAGGCATCAATGGGAGGAGAGGCCTTTGGACCTATGAAGGCTCCACAGATGCCCCAGAGTAGGGGAATCGAGGACAAGGAGCTGGAATGGGTGGTGGAGGGCATCATGCATCTTTAATCAACTTTTGTTTTCACTGAGCTAAAGACCATGACTGTCTCACTTATGTCCCTGTTAGAAATAATTTGAACACACCTGCATTACAAAACTTTCACAATTTTAATAAAAGGGGAGTAGCTTTGCCTACCTCAGAAATCCCTTTTTTGTTGTTGTTGTTGTTGTTGTTGTTGTTGTTGTTGTTGTTGTTGAGGATCGCGGAGATCATTGGCTGGAGGATGTGATGATGCTTTACTACATTTTAATCATCCTCCCTAGAATTCCTGATGCCAGGTCTCACCAATGTATCTACATTCTCTTCTACTTCTTCAGCCACACTGGCTTCTAAAGTAAGATTTGTCTGAGAGATAATGTTGTTGGCTCAGGGACAAGCATTGCTTRCAACCTTTGGATAAATCTCCCTTTCTATTGGGTATCTAATCTTAGAATCACATCAGTGAACTCTAGGATCTCACCCTTAGTGAACACGCAGATAAAAGCTTTTATGCTTCTACAGTGCTCATGCCTTCATTCTAGACTCTTCATTTTCTCACTGTAGGAACAGGGCTTTCATTCCTCTAGCTGTGAATACTGATACCATTGTCCACATCTGGCCTTGCCACTGTTTGAGTCCTTTGCTCTTTTAATCAAGAGAAATCTGTATGTACCTGCAGGTAGACAGAGGTGGTGTATTCTATGTTCTCAAGTGATTCATCATGACCAGCTCTGAGACTTTTGCAGAAATTTCAGCAGCCCACATGGAGCCTGAGGCACAGACAGTGTCATTTACTAGAAGGCTAATTCTGTTATAACATTTAGTAAGGAAATGGTTTTGCTTTGGGCCACACTGAAGTCACCATAATCTTGTGATATCTACAAGAACATTTTATTTCCTTACATGAAAGAAAAATGTAAACTATCTGTAGACACACTGAAAAGTTGAGGAGTACCTGTGGGATGTCAATCCTTTGGGGAAACAGGCTGAAGATGATACTGTCCTGGATGAGGCTGTTTTATCTCTACAATATCACCTCAGGGCAAAAAAAGAATGTTTGAGAAAATGCCTATGAACAATAAATAAATAAATAAATAAATAAATAAATAAATAAATAAATAAATAAATATGTACCCTTCATTTCTTATCTCTTCTTGCTATTTTTTCTTATCCAAAATTCCATATTTTATAAAAAGAACCCACGCTTATGAACTAAAGTCATGGGCTATATATTAACTTAAGAGACACAGGCATTTCAACTCTGTTGCTTACCACTCAATATTCTTCCATGTAAGCCAGGAACTCAGAACAAGAGCTTTCCAAGAGTGGAACATTTTACCAAGAGCATCCATTGTTGCTGTCTATATCAATTTTATATTTCCTTTGTAATATTTTTACACAATAATATAAGTTTTCTTCTATCTTTTGACTATGAAATGACAGCCTAGGTAGAGGTTCTTTCTATTCTGCACATTAAAATTATTAAAAAATGATTTTGAAGATATTCATGCTCATTTATAGCAATGCTATGGGATATGAAGGCAGAAGCTGTAAGGACGTGACTGGATAGTAGCAGAATTGTTGGTGAGCTGATGTCAACATAGCATTCTGGAAGTACACCACAGAGAATACTTCTAGTCATTTCAATAGTTTTATAAAAATGGTGTTCATCAAGCTCCTTGCTGTTTAATTAGCTACAGTGTTTTCAGTTATAGTAAACCACCAGTTCACTGTAACCAGTTACAGTTAGCTAGTCTTGGTTACCACATTGATTTTTCTTTGTTGAGACAAAAGCAGTAATACCTCAATATCAACAACTTAAGAAAAGAAAGGTTTGCTTTTGGCTAACAGGTTCAGAGATTCTATTTTATTATCATGGGCAAAGCCATAACAAGGAAGCTCAATTCATGGCAGTGGGAACACGTGCCAAAGACTCTTCAGATCAATGTGGAACATGATCTGGGTAGAATTTTCAAAGACCAGCTATTGAACAGACCTTAAATGAGATAAGACAAATGTTGGTTGCACCTAAGCTATTACTGCCACTATTTAACAGTTAGGCATATCTCGCCTGGCTAGCTATTATTGTAGTTCACAATATTTATCCTTGGTAGACTGTCGATAACTTTTCTCCTCTTTCAGCCTGTGTAGCACCTCTAGCTGTTTGAGAACAAGTCATCATGGAAGAATATTACAAGTCAATACCAGCTTAGTTTTTCCAAAACTTGTGACAGAAGTGTGTTGTGACTGTTACTGGAATCCTTGCCAACAACCTGTGACTAGAGATATCATAGACCCTCCAGCAGAATCTATTGCTGTCACTCTGAAAATGTGGTATAGGATCCAAATAAGTCTAAATACTTGTCAACATACTGAAGATTAGTAGTACATTTCTCAGCCACAAAAATTATTCTCTTTTTGCAGCAGATGGAGTTTATTATACAAAATGATTTGTCAAAGTGTGGAGAACTGTGACCGTGGAGTACCTCTCCCAAATGGGATGGATATCTAAAACCAGCTAGAAACCCAAAGCTTAGAGAACATATTAGAGCAGAGTACAGAAATGATGTAAATACCAGAGGATCAGGAAAATTGCTATAAAATAGTATCATCTAGATATGACAGGAATATTGAACTCATGAACTCTCAACAGATATACTTGCCTACATAAGACCTGTAAGATCACATCTGTCAACATGTCATTCAAGGTGACACCCCTAGTTGAGGAGTTGTAAGTAGTCAATGGCTGCTGAGAGAGGGAGATTTAGTTTGCTTCAGGGATAAAGCTCCTGATAGGTTGTCCATTATCTGTGGAYAGTCCTTCAGCCATAAGCATTCAGGCAAAACTAAGTGAACTCAGTATCATATATACTAAGAGAAGTGGATAATAATTTAAAAGAGGATGGAGGGACATAGGAGGAGTTGGAGAAAAGAGTAAGATAATGCATTGTACTCATGTATGGAATTTTAAAACAAACAAACCAACAATAGCTGCTTTCTTGTGATCTACTTCTTTTGTCAACAAAATCCTACATTATAAAATTTTCAAAGGTGCACCCCTAGCTATAGTTCAAGCATTCAAGTCATGAGCCCTTAGGAGTCATTTCCAATTCAAAGTATAGTGGATCCAAGGCTATTATAAATAAGAGAGCTTGGTGATTTGGRGTCTGTTTATTGAGCTATTTAGGTTTTAGGGCAATAGGTACAAGCTGCTAATAGAGAATTACATGTTGTTAATCCACAATGTCATTGAAGTATAAAAGACAGACAACATAATGAATGCTATGTAATAAGTTATATAAGGCCTATAAAGTCAGGTAGTTGTTAAAAAGATTCTTTTGTAGAAAATGTAAAAATCGAAGCTTCAAATCATAATCATTGTGCTCTACCTGGGATCTAAATTACTACACTAAAATTAACTTTTGTAGCTATAAGATTTATGAAAATAACCCTCYAAATTTGTCTTTTTATTTCTTGAATTAAAACATAAAGTTTACAATATCAATGTATTTTTGTTAAAGTTAGGATTCATTATCTAAATTATCATCTTAGCATTGAAATATTTGATTGCATATTTTGGAGGCTTCAAATAAATCTACTGCTTGAAACTCTGAAATTTCATGGATTTTCTTTAACAGAAGATTTTATGCCTCTTGTCTGCCTATGATCTTGTCTGTGTAGCCAGATGGCTCTTCATTAAACCTTTGATTTCATTATCKTGGGTAGAGACTAATTCTCATCTCTATTCCTATGCTCTTTCACTGTCTTTTCCAATGAACAGAGTCAGAGTGCACTAGAGTTAGCAGTCCCAGTAATAAATTCAAACCCCAGAGGTTTACACTCTGGAGACATGATATTGCAAGAAGACGTTTAGCGTGCTTGTGGCCAATGAGAGCAACATGACATGAGATAACTAAACTGGAGCTCCCAAAGGCTCTCTCAGAGCCTAAATAGCTAGGGGTACATTAGTTCGTTAGTTGAAACCAGACTAAACAAAAGCTTAAACTGACTGAAGTTGAACATTCCAAAGTTACAACATATATTTAATAAAGAGTATGTATTAGGAAGAGGTGTCTCAGAGTTTCCTACATTGAAATATCAAGAGCTACACTAATGAGGAATCTTACCTTTCTAGAATGGTTCTGTATTAGCTTAGTTTACTTTTGTACTAATGTGATGGACCAGAATATCAGTACTGTATATTATGACTAATGTAACTTATACAACGAAGATCTGTCTGTCTGTCTGCCTGTCTGTCTCTCTATCTCTCAATCTCTNTCTATCTATCTATCTATCTATCTATCTATCTATCTATCTATCTATCTATCTATCTATCTATCTATCCATCTCTTATTTTGTTGCTCTTTGACTGCAGAGGGTTAATAGTTTATGATGGCAGAGCAGAGGAACCAGGCAGCAGCTGATAGCTTAGATCTCCAACCATGAACAAGAAGCCCAGAGAATGCTCTGGAAATAGCTTATGGCTTTTGAAACCTCAGATCCTACTCCCAGTGACACACTTTGTCTTACCAGTCCACACTTCTTAAACCTACCTAAATAATGTAACTGACTAGGTACTACACAGATGCCCAATAATATGAGAGGCATCTCATTTAAACCACTATTGTGTATCATTTTTATTCTCTGCAGAAACACCTTTGACAAGACCTAAGATGTACAGTCCAAAGTAAGAAAAATACAGGAAGTGTTACCAGTAAAACACCCTTAATTTTGATTAATAAGATCTCTTTTCTCCAGAAAACTATGACAAAGAATGGCCAGAGGAATCAGAATAAATTGAGTTTATTCTGAAATGAGAAGGAGAATGGCTTCCAGTATGTCATATGTTTGAATGTTTGGTCCCTAGTTGGCTGAACTGTTTAGAAAGGATTAAGGGTTGTGGTCTTATTGGAGAAGATGTGTTACTGTGGGTGGGCTTTGAGGTTTCAGCAATAGGGCCTTATCATCAGTGTGTGTGTGAACAACCTACAACCTTAGGAATATCCTGGATTGGTTTGTACTCTTCACAGACCCCTTGCGGCAACAAATCAATTAGATGGATCCCATTCATTGCCCTGGAGCTTTCATTTAGTGGTGAGAGATGTCTGGTTGGGGCTTTTTCCTCTGCCATTTTTAGATGATTTCATTTAGAGTTCTTTCATGTATTTATATATTTCAGCAGCTTCTATTATAGTAAGTTTCCACATGACCTCTCAAATGGCCATTTATTTTAGCTCTTGCTCACTGTACCCTTCCCTTGCTCTTTCATCTCCCCCCACCCCCGGTTTGATGAGTCTTTAATTTCTTTATTTCTTTCTTGACCAAGTTATCATTGAATTGGGCATTGTTCAACTTCCATGTGTATGTGGGCTTTCTGTTGTTTTTGTTGCTATTGAAGACCAACCACATTCTGTGGTGATTTGATAGGATGCATGGGGTTATTTCCATCTTCTTACATCTACTGAGGCCTATACAAGATTTAAAAATGGAAATAGAATAAAGAAATCACAAAGGGAGACAACCTTGGAGATAGAAAACCTAAGAAAGAGATCAGGAGTCATAGAAGCAAGCATCACCAACAGAATGTAAGAGATAGAAGAGAGAATCTCAGGTGCAGAAGACATCATAGAAAACATTGGCACAACAGTCAAAGAAAATGCAAAAACAGAAAAGCTCCTAACCCAAAACATTCAGGAAATCCAGGACACAATGAGAGCATGAAACCTAAGGATAATAGGTATAGAAGAGAGTGAAGATTCCAACTTAAAGGGCCAGTAAATACCTTAAACAAAATTATAGAAGAAAACTTCCCTAACCTAAAGAAAGACATGCACATAAACATACAAGAAGCCTACAGAACTCCAAATAGATTGGACCAGAAAAGAAATTAATTCCATCACATAATAGTCAAAACACCAAATATACACAACAAAGAAAGAATATTAAAAGCAATAGGGTAAAGAGGTCAAGTAATATATAAAGGAGACCTATCAGAATTACTCCAGACTTCTCACCAGAGACTATAACAGATAGACGATCCTGAGCAGATGTCATATAGGCCCTAAAAGAACACAAATGTCAACTCAGCCTTTTATGCCCAGCGAAACTCTCAATTACCATGGATGAAGAAATCAAGATATTCCATGACAAAATTACACAATATATTTCCCTACAAAGAATAATGGATTAGAATATCAACACAATGAGGCAAACTAGAAAAAGCAAGAAAGTTTCGACAAACCCAACAACCCTTTCAACAAACCTAAAGAAGATAGCCACAAAACCATACTTCTACCTTTAAMAACAAAAATAACATGAAGCAACAACCACCATTCCTTAATATCTCTTAAGAACTGATATATTTTTTCTATATAAAGAATCAGATACAAAAATATATTAGCCTTTATATATAGAAGCCAAGAGGCAGGAATAAAGAATTAGGAATTTTGCAGATATAAAGAAAATAACAGAGCAAAAGACAAAATACTTTACTACTTAAAAAGTTGAACATAGTCTATAAATGTGTATTCTTTATGTTATTAAGGTATGCCAGTGAGAATAAGGAAGCTTCATACACACACATGTAAGCACACAAACACACACACACATTTGGATGTTAGTTGTTAGTGTTTGGCTTAGTGTTCATATGTATATTTATTTTGCTGTAGAGTTGGCGAGGATGTGGAGAAAGAGGAACACTCCTACACTG
>BDUI01012290.1:11212-38103 GCA_002335545.1 Apodemus speciosus
TTGTTTGGCCTCAGTGGGAGAGGGTGCACCTAGCCTTGTAGAGTTGTGATTTGCCAGGGTAGGAGAATAACAGGGTGGCCTCTATCCCTGAGGGGAAGGTAGAGTGGTGGGAGAGGGTGAACAAATGAACAAAAGGCAGAGCAATGATCTGGGATGAAAGATGGGAGGGATATAAATCTTCAAGGTTGCTTAAAAAAGCCTCAATGAATCATATTATTTTATATTTATCTACAATTATAAGCAACACACAAATGTACATATTTTGAATGGTTATTCAGGGTACTCCAAGTGACTTGCAATACTATTGAAATGATGTCTGGTTGCCTCTCAGACATCAAAGATAGTCCTATATTGCTGAAGCCACTGCACATTTAGGACACAGATTTGAGTGATTCGAAGTAGGTCTGAATTGGAAAGCCTTTTTCCTGTGATCTAGCTTCCATGATTCTAGACTCAACAGTATAGAAATTATGCCTTTTATTGGAAACTTAACCCTCTCCCTGGGAAACTGAGATCATAGCCTTAGAAAAACTACTGTAGAGGAATTTTGATCCAGCAACATGGCTGTTGTGGCTGGAAAACAGATATTCCCTTAGTACACACTTTTATTCCCAAACAATTTAGGCAAGGCTAATTTGTATAAGGAAGCAACCATATTTGGAATCACCCTCTCATTTATAGGCAAATTGTTGAATCAGAGAGAGAATTGACAGCATATATCAGTGATAGGATACTCCCAATTCTGACAAGAACAGACAGGAAAGAGAGCTGACTTAAGAGAGCAACTCAGAGACAGAGAAAGAGGCAATTTTATCCAGTCAGGTTTCCAGAGACAGATACTAGTGAAGATAGAAGGACCCAGAGAATGAGAAGGAGCCAGTAGATTAGAACAGATTAGAATTAGTTTGAGGCCATACAGAGCAATTCAATGCTGAGAGAAGTTGAATTAAACCAGTTAGTTTGGAGAGGAGTTTGAGCCAGAACAGCTAAGTTGTATCAGCCAGTTAGAGTTCAAAAAGAACTAGAGAGGGTAAGCTTATTTACAAGTAAGACTCTGAAAAAATTAAATCAGGCAAATAAAAGATACTTATATAACCTACCACCACTATTTATGTTTTCAGCTAAAAACTATGACTCCTCTTCCCCCACAAAATGTCAGTAGCCAGTTGTTTTCCAGGGGCTTAGACAGGGACTCTTGGGCATCGCAGAGATCAATTTCTTGTTACACTCTAAATCTTATTCTTATATTCACAAATAAGTGTAGACACCACCCTCATCAAATAAATCTCTTTTTATGACAAAGAAAACCACAACCGGACACAATGCAGGAACCATCAGATTAGAGGTAACCAGAACCAACAAATGTATATACATTATTCTGTATGTATAGCTACTCCTATATCTGTAGCTCAGGGAATATGGAAAAAGGATTAGAAAGATGTAAGAGCCAGAATACCAGGAAGACCACTATGATATAATCTCTTTAAAATGTTTGCATAAACAAGACCCAAACAATCTCAATATCAATGGACATATTAACATGCAATGGGGGATAATCATGGGATGTCATCCTTAGAACTACAGACAAGTATGTACTGCTGAAAGGAGAATTAACCTTTCATAGGAATGAGAACTTTTATTGAGTGTTCAATGCAGAGTGATCAGCCATGAACTATTCACACATAATCAGGAAAAGATCATATTCAGAAGAAATGTGTGTATGCATATATGTACGCATACATATATGAATATAGTAATCAAAGAAAAGAACAAAATTATCTTTGGAGTTGAGGGCATAGAAGAGATTTGAGGGAAAGATAAATGGGGAAAAGATGAGAAAAAGGAAGGGGKAATGATATAAAAGTATAAAATAAAACCAGGGCAGGTAGGGAGAGAAGCTGTAAATGAAAATGATTTCCTAGGAACATAAACATTTTTGAACAAAACTAGCATCTGTGCATTGTCCTTGCAAGTTCAGAAGCTATCTGAGAAGGAGGAGCCACATGTGGCAGGAATATCACATTAAAAGGATGCAACTCAAACAGAAGAGTGATGACAAAAGCAAGAGCAAGTTTGAGAGGAAATGACATAATAATAAACCTCTATATAAAATGTAAGTGCTTAGAATTGTACAGTAGAACTTGGTTGACCTTCAGTGGATATTCAGCTGAAAACAATGACTCTTCTCTCTCACAAAATGTTAGCAGCCAAAAGTTTAGTGGGGACAGTAACCCTTGAGCTTTGCCAAGGTTTTTGATTGACTACTGAGAGGCCCAATCATGTACAGGCCCAAAGCAAGGAAATTATGATTAAAATTGCTGTGTTATGCCAAGAAGATGGCATTTTACAGCCCTTATCCTTGTCTTCAAGCTGTTACATTATTTCCACCTTATCCTCTTTATTGATGTGCCCTGAATCCAAGATATATATACCCCTGGTTAAGCTCAGTGAGTGATAAGACATAAAGGTATGAATGTGAGAAATGAATATGTATAGAAAGGGAGGGGTATAAACATATGGGAAGAATGTGAGAGAATGTCAGAGGTGAGACTATTCAAAAATATTATATGCATATAAAATTTTCAAATGTAATAAAAACTATTAAAATAAGGCAAAAGTGTTGAGATAAATTTTCTAACTCAGTTCCGGATAAGTTCCTCTACACATTGCAATGAGGGTGTGTAGTATCCTCAGCAAGAGGGTTTTACCATTTACTTTGATGGACAACTAAAAGAAAAGGAAAATAAAATCTGATTATTTTGGAAGCTGCTTGACTCTATGAACAATCATTCATAAGAATCATCATGTATCCAGTGTTGAAATATTTATTAAGTGTGCAATGGGTTATAGGAAGAGATTATCTGAATGTTCGTTCCAACTCTATTTTTATTACTTTTTTACTTTTTAAAGATTGTAATATAATTACATCATTTTCTCTTTGCCTTGCCTCTTTCTAAACCTTACCTTCTTGATCTTTTTCAGACTAATGCACCTAATCTAGCTAAGCATATACACCATATTTGGAAAGTGAAGCAGTCTAGAGATTAGTGAAAATATATAGACGGATGGCTATAGATTACTTGAAAATATCATTTTGTATGGAGGGCTTAAGTGTTGCCGGAAATACCATCCTGAGTGAGGTAACCCAATCACAAAAGAACACATGGTATGCACTCACTGATAAGTGGATATTAGCCCAGAAGCTTGGAATATCCAAGATACAATTCACAAGCCACATGAAGGTCAAGAAGAAGGAAGACCAAAGTGTGGATACTTCAGTCCTGCTTAGAAGGGGGATCAAAATACCCATGGGAGGACATACAGAGACAAAGTGTGGAGCAGGGACTGAAGGAAATCCAGAGACTGCTGCACCTGGGGATTCATACCATATATGGTTACCAAACCCAGACACTATTGTGGATGCCAACAAGTGCTTGCTTACAGGAGCCTGATATGGCTTTCTCCTGAGAGGCTTTGCCAGTGCCTGACAAATACAGAGGTGATGCTCTCAGACAACCATTGGACTGAGCACAGGGTCCCCAGTGGACTATCTAGAGAAAGGACACAAGGAGCTAAAGGTGTTTGCAGCCCCATAGGAGGAACAAAAATGAGCCAACAGTAACTCCAGAGCTCCCAGGGACTAAACCACTAACCAAAGGGTACACATGGAGGCACCCATGACTCCAGATACATATGTAGCATTAGACATCAATGAGAGGAGAGGCCCTTGGTCCTCTGAAGGCTCAATGCCCTAGTGTCAGGGAATGCCAGAACGGGGAAGAGGGAATAGATGGGTTGGTGAGTAGGGGAAGGGGAATGAGATAGGGAGTTTTCAGAGGGAAACAAGGTAAGTGGATAACATTTGAAATGTCAATAAAGAAAATAATTAAAAAAAACCTGTGCTAGTGCCAGCACCAGCATGTTCTTGCTGAGTTACTCTCTCTAGCCAGCCCCCACTGTACCCTATTTCTGGGTTCCCAGCTCTCAGTCACTTGTCCCTGGAGCTGYTAGTTCTTCCTCAGTCATAAACCCATGGAGTAAGTGATTTCATATTCCAGTAAGTAAATGGAACCTCCAACTCAAGGCTGTATATCACCATACCCAGTATCCTGGTAAAATCAAGACTGTAAAAGCTTATAATTAACCAATCAGATGTATGTATCAATAAATCCTCAGTTTACAAGTAGCCAATATAATAATTTCAGAACCAATTGATAATGATGAAAGCTTTATCCCAATTATTCTAATCTTATGATATCACTACTACTTGTGGCTGGTAAATGCCACGCGGGTTGATGTCCACCACCATCTTCCTTCTCCTGGCCTCTGAGATGCTCCCTTTCTCTGCAACTCTTAGCTCCACCTCCCTTTTCCCTGTCCAATCACAGGCCTCCTCTGCACTAAAGTAATTGGAGAGGGAAAATCTTGTAACATATAACCTTTCTGTTTAATTAAACAAAAACTTTCTCTCAAAATATAATTTGAGCACAACTATTACCATTTTGCAATTTATAAAGTACAAGATAGACCTAACACCCAGTCCAATGTATCTGTCAATAAAATAAAAAAGCACTGTCCTCTATCCTAACCTGACTTATGTCCTGGCTTTTGATTGAATGCCCTCTGAAAATCATCCTCTCAAATCTGTTCTCACAAAGTAAATAACCTGGGTTGGCTAGGACAGTATGTAGATTTTCAAACCAATCAGAGTAATTCATAGATGCTCAATTTCTTCTTTGAATCAAAGACAGGGAAAGCTGTAAGGAGTAGACTAGTCTCAACAACAAGTGAATAAATAACAATAAATGTCAAATTCTGTGGGTTTCTGATGTTTTTGAAAACTATCTATATAAAGTAATCTGGACTGTTGTCTGTTAACTACTCTCAGCTATTTCTAATTAAAATCTTGAAAATACCCTAACAACTCTGAGCCAAGAATTTGCTTTTGACCCTAAACTCACAGGCTTAAATATCTCAGATCAGATTAAAACAACAGTTATAGAAGGATTGGGTCTAATCCTTGTACTTAACAAATTTTGTATCAATAGAAGAAATTTATACCAATGAAACCTTTGATTTTGCATGAAAATAAATTATGTACCATTTACAAAATTATGACTTCAGCTTAGAGATTTCTTTTTTTTTTTTGAATTTTTTTATTGGATATATTCTTTATTTACATTTCATTTCCCTTTTTCCTGGTTTTCCCGCCCCCCCAATGTCCCATATGTCTTTTTACCTCTCCTCCCCCTCCCCTCATTCCCCTATTCACCCCTTCCCACATCCCTGTTTTTGTATTCTCCTACACTGCTGCATTGGGCCTTTCCAGAACCTGGGTCCACTCTTTCCTTCTTGTCRGACAGCATTTGGTAGGTGGATTGTGTCTTTGGTGTTCCAAGATTCTAGGTTAATATCCACTTATCAGTGAGTGCATGCCTTGGGTATTCTTTTGAGACTGGGTTACTTCACTCAGTATGATGCTCTCCAGCTCCATCCATTTGTCTAAGAATTTCATGAATTCATTGTTTCTAATGGCTGAATAGTACTCCATTGTGTATATATACCACATTTTTGTATCCATTCTTCCGTTATGTTTGGCTCTCTACCCTGAGCCACAGACATATTTTATTAACACCTGTGGAATTTCTGTCTTTTGATCCCTCTACCTGGAACTACAGACATTGATAATTAATACCTGTTCAAAATAGGCAATGATTATCACTGTGCTCTCTACTCTGGACTCTGGTCAGTGACTAATATTCCCTATATTCATTCAAATTAAAACAATCCAAAGCAAATGAAGTAAACTAAAATACTGCATGTGCCTATACTTAGGCCATTCCTATGTTGCCAAGCAGGATAACACAGACAAGATTCACGTGGAGCCCACATTAAACAGAATATTAGCATCCTGTGACTGGTTAAACAATCTATACCATCTTTCTGTTTGGCTCTCTGCCTTGAGTAGTCAACTTCATTCTTTTCCTAACTCAGAGCAGCCTATAAATTTCCACAGCAGGGAACCTCAGTGCTGCTAGCAGTTTCTTTGTTTCAAYCCCTGTGCTTGAGTCATGTGATTAGTTTTTAGTGCTAGCCAGTTACTTACTTAAGAAAAAAATAAAAATAGATAAAATTAAACTCTAACTCTCAGGCTAATAATATTAAATTTCTTATGTGTTCTTGCCCAAACGTTGGCACCCTATCTGTTATGAGAAACATTAAAAAAATAAAACCTGCTCATTACCAAATACTGCTGGTACCAGTGTGTTCTCACTGAGCTACTCTCTCAAGCTAGCCTCTGCTGCACCTGATTGCTGTGTTCCCAACTCTCCTTTAATTGTCCCCGGAATTGCTAGTTCTTCCTCAGCCATAAATCCATGTAGTGAGCGATTTCACATTCCAGTAACTAAATGGAATTGCCAACTTGCAGTTGCATATCATAATACCCCAGTAGCCTGGTAAAATCAAGACTCTAAAAACTTATATAATTGACCAGTCAGATTTATGTATTAATAAATCCTCAGTTTACAAGAAGYCAATACAATAATTTCAGAACCAACTGATAATAATAAAAGTTTTTTCCCAATTATTTTTACCTTATGATATCACTACTACTTGTGGCTGGTAAATGCCACACGGGTTGATGTCCACCACCATCTTCCTTCTCCTCACCTCTGAGATGCTCCCTGTCTCTGTAACTCTTAGCTCTACCTCCCTTTTCCCTGTCCAATCACAGGCCTTCTCTACACTAATGTAATTGGACAGGGATAATCCTGTGACACTTGAAAGTTGGGAGAATTTCTATCTGCAGGTGTACTGGAGCCGTTGATAGTAGAAATCAAGGGCTACTGCTGTTTACTCCAGAATTTATTGACTGACATTTTATTTTTTATCATTTTATTTGAAATGTCAATGTATCTTTAACAAATTTTATTTTTATTACTCTCTTTTCCATTACAGGGTATCTACATCCATTTCTTTTCTACTCTAACCAATATTCTATTAATTGTTGTGATATATATGTAAATGGATAAACATATATATTTCTAAACACATCTCTTATTTTAAACATTGGCTTGGAAAGTAGTGGGTTTGAATATGATTTTTTATATTTATTTTGTTTTGGTTAACACTTCCTCAACACACTCTCATGTCATGTGCTTGCCCACTTAATCCTTGATTTCTACCTGCAATATTTACTTTCTTTATTTTCATACCATGTATGTTATATTTGTTAAACACACGCACACAAAGCAGTTTAAGGCAGCAACTCCACAGCAGCCTTTTTCTAGTGTCTTCACCTTCTACAGATATTCCAACAAACACATCTGTAGATTCAATTCTAGGATTCACATATGAAAAAGAATACAGCATGTACATTTTAATTTGGTGAGATTTCAAAAACATAAGCTATTCAAGACTTTGGGGTAGRGAGCAAACTGTCTTATTAAGCTTCAGTCTAATGAATTGCAGTGCCAATCTCTCATACAAGATGTGACCACTAGTAAAATAGTGGCTCAATATTATGGGGTTAACTACTGACAGATTAGATTTGAAGCCTACTCTACATGAACAAACATATGCCTGGTCAAAACAATCAAGCACCTGCAAGTAGGAAGGTCACAGGTCTTAAGGGAGAAAGTCATCATTGTTTAACTAAATTGAAAAGGCACCAAAAATGCCTTCTAAGTGTTTATGGTTATGCACAGACACAAAGTCTACTCTCAGACCTTATCAGAGAAGCTTCTTTGTAGTGGGCTATAGTGAATGCACAGGTTCATGGCTACTCAATGTGCAAAGAACAGTAATGACTGAGTGGTCAGCTCGAAAAAGAAAAAGTATGCCACCCTCTTGAAGATTCTGTGTTCACCTAGCATATGCACCATATTTGGAATGTGAGGGAGTTTAGAGATGAATGAAAGTATATAGAAGGATGGATGTCAATCCATCCTTGATTTTCAATCCTACTTGAAAATGTCGATATGTACAGAGGGCTTGAAAATTGGGAGAATTTCTATCTGAGATGTACTGGAGCCATTGATAGTAGAAATCAGGGGCCACTGTAGTGTTCTCTGGAATTTATTGACTGACATTTTATTTTTTATCATTTTATTTGGAAATGTCAATGTATCTTAATCATATTTTATCTTTATTACTCTCTATTCCTTTACAGGATTTTTACAACTATTTCTTTCCTATTTTAACCAGTCTCCCACTCTTAATCCATTACTTACTCTCATCATGTGCTGTCCCTCCCATTTTGCTGGAAATAGGTGTACATTAAAATTCTTCATGCTGTCTGTTCTTGGCAAGGCATTTTTATTAGCTTGCCCATGCTTTTATCATTTCCAGTGGTTGCATTGGGGTTTCCTTCTTTTGATATACCTGTACTCTTTCATCTATTAATTAAAAAATTATTTATTCTACTTTTGTTTTGAGCCAAGAATTAAGAAAGAACTAGGAATTCAAAGGAGAATAATGTCCCTCTAAAGGCACTCTTGCCTTCTGGTCTACCATCAATCACATCCTAATAGCTTGCCTCCTCAGCCTGACCTTTTCATTGACTCCCATCTTTCTGCATATAAAAACAGAGGGTGTAAAATACAGAGTAACTCCCTCTGTTCATTACCTACTGAAGCATTAACTTGCCTTCTTCCTATCCATTTCCTTTCAGTGTCTTAGTCTTGTTGCTTAAGTATTTTCAATAGTCAGTGCAAGAGTATGTTTTTCATCTCACACTCTTGCTTTCAATGTGCGTCTCTTCTGTAATTGTTAAAAGTTACTTATGACACTCCAATGGTCTTTCTTATAGTTCTTTTCTTTATGAATTATTGTTAACATGTTTGGTTATTTATCAGAATAATTCCTTTCATTTCTTCATTCCTGATGATAACTTTTGGCATTCATTCTCTCAAATTTCATGCCTCTTCCTCCTATTTTATTTAGTGGCAGGTAAGCATGTAAGAAAACAAAATTACATATTTTTCAATGTGTGTTATTATTAATCTTCATCTGATAGCTTAATGTAATCTCTTATCAAAATCTTTATGCATGTTGAGAGATGGAGTTAGTAAAAATGAGTAAGTTACATCAGTAACTSGGCCATTAGAAACAATGAATTCATGAAATTCTTAGAGAAATGGATGGAGCTGGAGAGCATCATACTGAGTGAAGTAACCCAGTCTCAAAAGAATACCGATGGCATTCACTCACTGATACATGGATATTAGCCTAGAATATTGGACCACCAAAGACACAATCCACTTATCAAATGCTGTCCAACAAGAAGGAAAGAGTGGACCCAGGTGCTGGGAAGGCCCAGTGCAGCAGTGTAGGGGAATACAAGAACAGGGAAGTGGAAAGGGGTCAATAGGGGAACAGGGGGAGGGAAAAAGACATATGGGACATTTGGAGGGTGGGGAAACCAGGAAAAGGGAAATGAAATGTAAATAAAGAATATATCCAATAAAAAAGAGAAAAACAGTTCTGAAGCAGAATAATGGAGCCAACAAAGCTGAATGGAAAAAGGTATTCCTAGGGTAGATATTGATCCCCAGTGGAGATAGGTATTATGGGTTTGTGTTCAGAAAGGATGAGTCTGAGAAAAGCAAAATAGCATGGCCCATGATTGAGGGATGGAGCTACACACTCTTCTCCAAATTTTAACTCAGAATTGCTCCTGTTTAAAGGAAATACAGGGACAAAGAGTRGAGCAGAGACTGAAAGAAATGCCATCCAGAGACTGATCCACCTGCGGATCCATCCTATATGCAGACACCAAACCCAGACACTATTGCTAATTTCAAGATGTGCTTGCTGACAGGAGCCTGATATAGCTGTCTCATGAGAGGCTCTGCCAGAGCTTGACCAATACAGATATGGATGCTCAACAACCAATTATAGGACCCCAGTGGAGGAGTTAGGAGAAGGACTGAGGGAGCTGAAAGTGTTTACAACCCCATAGGAAGAACAACAATGTCAAACAACCAGACTCCCTAGAGCTCCCAGGGACAAAAGCACTATCCAAAGAGTAGGCATGGAGGGACCCTTGGCTCCAGCTGTATATAAAGCAGAGGATGACCTTGTTAGACATCAATGGGAAGGGAACCCTTTGGTCCTGTGAAGAATTTATGCCCCAGGGTAGGGGAATACCAGGGCTGGGAGGCGGTAGTGGGTTGGTGGGTGAGGGACCACCCTTATTGAAGCAGGGTTATGGGGTATGGGATAGGGGCTTTCTCAGGGGGGTGGGAACCAGGAAAGGGGATAACATTTGAAATACAAATAAATAAAGTATCTAATTAAAAAAACATGCAGATGAGAATGCTTAGGTCACATGTGAACATACAGAAAATAACAAGCAAGGAGATAGAGAATTGAGACTCATTTGCACCAAATAGACTCCTTGAAAGGGGGTGAGGGAGTTAAAAAGAAAACAAAAGTTTGGATGGGTCTGAGCTGTAAGCCTCTTTTGAGGCAGGGATGGTGTATAGATGTCATGCTGGCCCGGGACTGTGGTGACACACTAAGGAATTGCTCTTATGTGTTGATCACTTCATTTCTCCTCCAAATCAGCTTTATCTGTACAAGATTCTGCTTGTAGTGGCTTTTCCTATGCCAGCACTTTTGCCATAACAGGCCAAGGAATGTAGAGCTCACCTCCAAAGCCTGTGTTGGTAGAAAAAAATCTTTCATGGGATTTTAGCCTGAACTCTCTAGAGTTTGTGATCTCTCAGAGAAGAATTACATTGAATGAGATTTAATTATTTTTGTTTGTTATGAAGAGCAACATAAAATCCAGCTACAGTAACATGCAGAGCAGTGGGGGTTGTTTCATACAGTATTAATGCAATTCCTAGTAAATATTTGAGAAAGATGCAAAACAAGTTTCTAGGACAACCAAATGAGAGCTCCTTAAAATTTAGTGGTGATGGTAAGCAGCCATCTTTGCAGCTTGTAAACATGTATAATTAAAATGAGAGAAAGTGTCTCCTACAATAACTTCAGGCTGGTGATATAGCTCATTGTTGGCACACCTGCCTAGCATGTCCAAAGTTACAGCTTCAACATCTATTACTGCAAGCAATCAAACAAACATAAAAGAAAACAAATGTTGAATACTGAACTAGAAGTATTAAGTGTAGCTAATAGTATAGATGAAAGTAGTCCTCTTTACACTGTTACAAGGTTTGGAAAGTGATCTTTTTAATTTTATTATGTTTATCACACAGAAAACCGTGTATGTAAAACACTTTAAAATACTATAAAATATTTAAATTATGTTAACTTTCCCCACTGTCTTACTTCTCGAAACATAAGACTGAAAATCTTAAAACATAAATAAATATCATTCAATTAAATATTTTAAAAGGCTTTTATCAGAAGGGATAAACAAATTTTATGACATTCATTAATGTGAAGTTATTTAGGCTAATAATAGAGAATTTCACAATGTATTTTTAGTGAAAAAATTAGTTGTACATTGGGTATGGTCTCATGTACATATGTTATAACTGTAATAGTGTGTGGTTGCACTTTGACTAGAATAAAAATGCTAAGATTCAATGACTCTGGCTCCTGACCTTTTACTGTGATTTCAATGTGAAACTCCCCCCACAGGCTCATATGTTTCCACGTGGTCCCCAACTGGTTGTTTTGTTTGGGGAGATGAGAGGCATGATTAAAGATTCACTGGAGGGCAATTCGTGAGGTTTACAGCCCCTCTTCTGGGTCTTGGCTGCCAAAATCCTGTAACCAAAAACTAGGACATGCTTCAGTAGTCACTTTGTCACCTGCCACAGTGTCCTCCCAGCCATGATGGACTGTATCTCTGAAATAAATCCAAGGTCAGTCCTTCTGCCCATAATATGCTTTATCCAGTTTTTCCTTTGGTCTCTTTGACCAAATGCCTGATAAGAGAAGCACGCTCCCCAGGCAGCCATCCTGCCTTCTGTTGTCTGCAGAGCTGCCTTAGGAGGTTCACAGAGCACTTATAAGAAAGAGAACCCTGGAGAGCTTACCCAGTGAAAAGCTGAGTGGGCAGAAAGTGGGACGATAGATAAAGGGATGCAATTTCAAGACATAAAGCTTATGGAACACTAGGGAAATAAACATTAGGGATCAAAGTGAATGGGCAAGTTACCGAGTGATAAGCAAACATAATATAGACTAAATGCATTGTGGTGGTTTTAATAAGAATGGCTTCCATAGGCTCATGGTTTGAATGCTTACACATTAGGGAGTAGATCTACTTGATAGAGATTAGTAGGTATGGCCTTGTTGGAGGAAGTGTGTCACTGTGGGCCTGGGCTTTGGGTTTCAAAAACTCAAGCCAGTCCCCATGTCTCTCTCCCTGCTCCAAACCATCCAAAACACATGTAGAATGTAACTGTGGACTTTTCCACATGCCCCAGTTCCCAAAATAATGACTCTGGGACTTACTATCTATGAATAAATGCCTAGGCCACCAGTTTTGATTCATATCCATTAGCTCATAACACAATTATCTTGTTTAAATTTGTCTAAGGACTTCTTCCACATGAATGGATACATCTCCTCAGTTTCATGGGTCTGTCTCTTCAGAGTTTGGGTGGAATTTCTTCCCATGCCRGATTCTATCCCAGAGTTCTTCTCTCCCTACTGGAACTCCAACATCCTAGTTCCTGTCTCAGCTAATCGCCCATCAGCTTTTTAACTGACTGATGATGCTTCCACCCAGCACACCAGGGAATTTACTCTACAGTAGAATTCTTGGCTACTTATCTAGCATGATGTCTGCCTGTGTGCGACAATGCCCTCCACAACAATAATAGATTAAACACCTATACTTCAGCCCCAATTAAATGTTTTCCATTGTAAGAGTTTAGGGTAGGGGTTAGGGTTAGGGTCATGGTCTCTCTTCACATCAATAGAAACCCTAATTAAGACAGGTATGAAAAGGAAAAGGCTAAAACAAATGGTGCATTAAAAGTATACTCTGTTATTGTTGAGAATATCCCAGACCACAAACAGTACTACAGAGCAATTGTGTTAAAAAACTGCATGGTATTGGTACAGTGACAGGCAAGTAGATCAATGGAATAGAATTGAAGACCTGGAAATGAACCCAGAGAATTATGGTCACTTGATCTTTGATAAAGGAGCTACAACCATCCAGTGGAAAAAAGATAGCCTCTTCAACAAATAATGCTGGTTCAACTGGAGGTCAACATGCAGAAGAATGCGAATTGAACCACACTTATCTCCTTGTATGAAGATCAACTCCAAGTGGATCAAGGACCTCCACATAAAACCAGACACACTGAAACTAATAGAAAATAAATTGGGGAAGACCCTGGAGGACATGGGCACAGGGGAAAGTTCCTGAACAGAACACCAATAGCTTATGCTCTAAGATCAAGAATTGACAAATAGGACCTCATAAAATTACAAAGTTTTTGTAAAGCAAAGGACACTGTCAGAAGGACAAAACAGCAACCAACTAATTGGGAAAAGATCTTCACCAACCCCACATCTAACAGAGGGCTAATATCCTATATATATAAAGAACTCAAGAAGTTAGACCCCAGAGAACCAAATAATCCTATTAAAAATGAGGTACAGAGCTAAACGAAGAATTTTCACCTGAAGAAATTCAGATGGCTGAGAAGCACCTTAAGAGATGTTCAACATCCTTAGTCATCAGGGAAATGCAAATCAAAACAACTCCGAGATTCCACCTCACACCAGTCAGGATGGTTTAAATTAAAAACTCAAGAGACAGCAGATGTTGGCAAGGATGTGGAGAAAGAGGAACACTCCTCCACTGTTGGTGTTATTGCAAGATGGTACAACCACTCTGGAAATCAGTTTGGCAGTTCCTCAGAAAAGAGGGCATGACACTTCCAGAGGACCTTGTCATACCACTCCTGGGCATATACCCAGAGGATTTCCCTGCATGCAAAACAGACACATGCTCCACTATGTTCATAGCAGCCTTATTTATAATAGCCAGAAGCTGGAAAGAACCCAGATGTCCCTCAATGGAGGAATGGATACAGAAAATGTGGTATATTTATACAATGGAATACTACTCAGCAGTCTAAAAACAATGAATTCATGAAATTTGTAGGCAAATTGTTAGAATTGGAAAATATCATCCTAAGTGAGCTAACCCAATCACAAAAGAATACACATGAAATGCAATCACTGATAAGTGGATATTAATTAGCCCAGAAGCTCTGAATACTCAAGACACAATTAGCAAATCATGTGATTCCCAAGAAGAAGGAAGGAGAGGGCCCTGGTCCTGAAAAGACTTGATCCAGTATTGTAGGGGAGTACCAGAACAAAGAAATGGGGGGGGGGGATGATTGGGGAATGGGTAGAGGGAAGAGGACTTATGGGACATATGGTGAGGGGGGATCTGGGAAAGGGGAAAGCATTTGGAATGTAAACAAAGAATATAGAAAATAAATAAGGCTGTAATGAATAAAAAGAAAAAGTATAGTCTGATTGCCAGGTTTTCTTTTCCTAACTGAATTTCCACACCAAAGTAACTCTTAAGATTTTACAAGATACTTTTTACCTTTATAAAATTCAATTAAAGCTATATTGTAAAGAATCTTTTACGAATTAAAAGTCATTACATATTGAGATTAGCTAAAGCCAAGGTCTTTGTATCTCAACTCACTTCTGAACTTCTGTACAGTTAGAATGGCTATTCTGCAGCTATGTAGCTTTGCCTTAGATAAAATATAGGTAAAGTTATCACTTTTGTTGTTTTTGCTGAATTTGAGGCAGAACCTCATGTTCTGTGGCTAGCCTTTAACTCAATATTTAGTAAAGGCTAGACTTGAACTGAACTCTTGATCTTTCTGCTTCTATTATCCAGTCTCAGGGATTAGACGCATAACCACCATGCCTTTACAGATGAACATTATTTTACACATGTATTCATTCATCATTTTACTAATATGGATGCCAGCTAATTTTTTATATTAGTAAAATTAATCTTTATAGCTACCTATTGAGATACTTCCTTCTTATTTATTACATGACTATGAGATTTGAGATTGGCATATTTTCATTGAGTGTCTTCTTCAATCACTTTGTATTTATTTTGACTCTCTATTATAGAGGATCCCTCACTGAACCTGGAGTTTTGACAATTTCTGAAAGTCTATCTAGCCAGCTTACCTTAGAATCTACCTATCTCTGCATCCAGAATGTTGGGGATTATGCTGTCACCATGCCTGTAGTGTTTCTATGTGGGCTTTAGTGATCCAAACTGTAGAATGTATTTTATCTACACACTGCTCTTGAGATATTTCTTGCTTCTTTCTTAAATAATGGTAAAATTAGGGAATATGGGAATAGAATATGGGAAAGGTGAATGGTGTTTGTTCTTGTAGAAGTATGAATCACATCATTACAACCCCAGCTACATGACCTCATCTAAGCTTACTTCTCAAAGGTCCTATCACCAAAGATTAGCAAACAGGGTCTTCAGCATCAACACACAATTAAAGGACATTATGTTCATGTTTATGTGTTATATTACATTGTAATAATTTCCAATTTGCTCTCAGCTGTGCAGCTTTAAAAAAGAATAACTTTACATGTACACACATGCATTGACTTATAGCTCCCTGACAATAAAATAAGATGTGTAGTACAAATAACTTTTTCAAACAGCAGGGCTGATAATACAATCTATATTTTGAAACTTTACAAATTTATATATTCTTAAGTATTAGCAATCCCACACTTTTACTGTTCACGTTTGCACAAATGGATATGGAATATAATGAGTAGTAAATATTATCTTAATAAAAATAGGGCTGGGTTAGAGATTTTTATTTGAATTTGAATCCAGAGGTGTTTACAGTTTGTGATCTCCCTAATTGAACTACATTACACATTTATAAGTTGAAGATCTCTATGGATTTGAAATCCCTTAACAATGTCAGGATTGATTTGATGATATGCAACATGTAAGTCATGTGAAAAACAAAATTAGCCAGAGCAAAATGCCACACGATGAATCTCAAGAAGCCTGAGACATGTCTTCCTAGAAACCCTTCCTAGCTTTACAAATTAAAGTCATTTCTAAGCCTATGTAGCACAGTAACAGAGTCTCGTCTACTTACAGTATGCATGTAAAGACGTGTTTGCTATCAGTACTAAGACAGAAAAACAGAAAAGTTACTTCTTTCCTAGTGGGCCACAAAGGGCAGCATTACACGTAGTCCTGAAACAGATTCTTGTTTGAATTTGCCTTAAAATTGAATGAATGTCTCACAGCCTATCTACCTTAGTCTATGGAGCTAGAGGGAAGAGACTTGTTTGCTTGTTTTTCTCCATCACATACATACATGGGTGGAGAATAAGCTGATTAGATGTATAGAGCAGTATAGAACTTGAATATCTTTTAGCTAGTTATCTAAGATTGCCTGGTCTTTTATTAGAATCAAAGAATAAAGGATCAATACTCAATAAGCTTACATTATACAATGAGCAAGGAGAGGGTTAACAGGAAAATGAAGCCATGATAATAGATAAATTGGAATTTTAGGAAAAAAAGATCTTGTATTTAGTTAAATATGCTGGCAATAACCTTAGTTAAAATAAATTGTGATATTAAAATATCAATAGATTATTATGACTCAAAATGAAGTGGGAATGTGGTCAGGACATCACAGAGGAGCAGGTATTAGGATTCTGTCTAAGGTCCATCCCACAGTTACCTGGCACATGGCAGGTATGCCCCTCCCCACAGTTACCTGGCAACATAGAGCCAGGTAGACCTCTTTCTCTTGCCTCTCTCTTGCCTCTTGCCCTCCTGCTCGCCTTCTCTCCCTCTTCTCTCTACCATTCCACATGGTCATGGCCAGCCTCTATTTCTCTCTTCTCTCCTCTTTGCCATTCTCTGCCTCTACTACCCTCTTAACCCCCTTCCCCATGCCCTGAATAAACTCTATTCTGCACTATACTGTCCTGTGGTTGGTCCCTCAGGGGGAAGGGATGCCTCAGCTAGACCCACTGAGGCACCCCCTACCCCCACATCTCACCACACCCCCATGGGACATATCTTAATAGCTCTTTATCTTTTTATAATCACAACAACAGGTAGAAGTTTGGGGAGAGTGGGAAGAGAAAATTATGTGAGGATAACCTCACATAATGAATGAAAGTGCTGTAGATGCAGAGACTTCTTTCCTGAGAGTTATAATCTAAGTGCAAAATAGCTACAGGAGATAAATAGTGAACACGTTATTAACCTTAGCAGTGGTAATACTGGTTTGGAGGATGTGACTTTAATGTGAAACATTCTGTTCTGTACTGGACTCAATCCTGCACAAACTAGAAAATTTATAAAGGACAATTTAGTGAGAGAAGAACATAACTTGTGTGAAATATACAGTCTCAAGGTGGAGATAAAGCTGTGCTCCACTGATGGACCTAAATCAAGATTGCATAAAAGATACCAGAAAACCAAAATGATTCTGAGCAAAAAGAATATTGTTGGAGAGACTATCATTCCAGATCTTAGCATACATTAAAGGGCTGTAGTTTTAAAAAAGCAATAATGAAACACCATGGTCTTGGTACAAAAACAGACATGTAAACCAATGGGGAAAAAATCAAAGATCCAAGCATGAGCACGTGTAACTTCAGCCATTTAATACTTAAGCAAAGATTCCAAAGATGTAAGCTAAGTAAAAGAAATCATCTCCAACAAATGGTGCTGGGAATACTTTGTCCACATACAAGGAATAAAATTACGTCTGAATCTATAACTTTGTACAGAAAATAACTCTAAATGAATCAAAGACCCAGATGTGAAAACTGAAATGCTGAGGCTCTTAGAAGAAATCATAAGCAGTTCCCTGTATGAAGTAAGTGGAGGAAAGGACTTTCCTAAAAGTTCTCCTTTGCCCAGAAATTAAGCCAACAAATGACAAGTGGGACTTCATAAAACTAAAAATCTTTTGCACTGCAAAGAAGCAATCAACCAGGTGAATACTCCACAGATTAGTTGTGAATATACATTAGAAAAGGGTTTAATATATCCAGAATAAACAAAGAACTCAAAAACACAGAGTCAGAAATAGTGTAGATTTGGACAGTTGATGAAGTGGACCTGAGAAATTAGGGGAGGGGAAATCATAATCACTATATATATATATATATATATATATTCCTATTTTAAATTGCAATAATAACAATAGAACAAGGAAAAAATGTGAGTTCATTTGCAAAGTTGAAAAAATAGAATAAAGAACCCAAATGGCTTTTGATAAGTGGGTAGKTCTGAGACCTTAATAGAGAGTTCTGAAAAGAAACAAGTAAGTTGCTATGAAATATTTTATAACATGATTGTCATCCCATATAACTATCTGAGAAATGCAAATCAAAACAAACTTGAGATTTCATAGTACTCCAGGCTGAATGGCAAATTTAACAACCAACAACTAATGTTGGAGGGGATGCAGGGAAGAGGCAACTCTCATTCACTATTTGTGGGATTGTAAACTAGTGCAGCCACCACTGGAATATCAAAAAGTTAAGATGAATCTACAATATGACCCAGCTAACCTTTTCTTGGTATGTGTCCAAGGGACTTGACATCCTACTTTGCAGGCAATTGTTTAGCTATGACATTGATGCTCTGTTCACAAACGCTAGAAAGTGGAAACTACCTAACTGTGCTTCAATCAATGAATGAATAAAATGTGGTGCATATACACTATGAAATGTTATTCATCTGCAAAGAAAAATGAAATTCGCAGATAGCATAACTTGGAAATGTTTTGAACAAGGAAATCCAGGCTCAGAAAGACAAATATCTCATGCTCTTTGTCATTGGCAGCTCTTCACATGTGTGTACATATACTAGAGTAATTGTAGAAAGCAGGAATTTAAAATGGGACCATTACCAGGGCTTGGGGATTTGGGGGCTTGGGAGCAATAGAGATGGAAATAGCAGAATACTTGTCATCTGATTCAGTAATTAGGAAACGGGGATCTTTAAGGTGGGGAGAAAGATGAATACAGAAAAAAATATCAATAAGAATATCTGAAAAACTCACTACCATGCTATTACTATTTTCACTTGTTATCTTTTAAGAGCTTATAATACATGTGATTCTGCCTATAAATATATGTATATAATTTAAATAAACTTTTTTCATCTGAGCTGACAATGCTTCCGTCAACAGCTAAAGACTACCTATCAACAACAACAACAACAACAACAGCAACGGCAACAGCAGCAGCAGCAGCAACAGCAACAAAGCTAAGACTTCAGAAATACTCTTTTGAGTTGTTGGTCAAGATTGCTCAAGAGACTTCTAAATGTGTTTCTTCATTGCGACTGCCCTTGTTAGCTCCTGCCCCCACATACTAAGTGGCAGTTAAGTCCCTATTGCTTAAGTCAACATGCACTTCTGAAATAAGTCCCGATAGCCCTTGAGCTGAAGCTGACCTGAATGTCTCCTCTCTGAGGACTTGTTTTCATGGTACTAAAAGCATCACTAAGCTTCCAAAGAACAGAAACAACGAGCAGTTCCACCTAGCTATGCTGCCTATGAATCATAACAATGGCCAACCTATTTTGATTACCCTAAAGGTGCTGTAGCAGCATATATACCATGATAGAAATTATGGAGGAAATTAGACTTAAGACCTGCCCAACAAGAGAGAAAACATGACTGCTATTGGAAACATAGCTAACTACTAAGTGATAATGAAGTCATGGTGTTGGAGGAGAATCTACCTCCTACTTAACAAACTAGCATAATCCATGATGTCTGTCTAAGCATTTATTCCCATGGATAAGAAATCTTTCATCAAGAAATTGCTCTTTGTAAAAGAGAGATAACAAATCATAACAAAAAATTACCTCACTATTCAAATGCAGCATTGTGGGGGCTGTGACCTAATAGATCAGTGATTCTCAGCCTTCCTTATGTTGCAGCTCAGTAATACAATTCCTCATGTTATTGTGAACCGAACCATAAAATTATTTTTGCTGCTACTTAATAACTTTAATTATGCTACTGCTGTGAATCATAAAATAAGTATCTGATATGCAGGGTATCTGATATGTGACCCCTGTGAGAGGATAAGTCAACACCCAAATGGGTTTCAACTCACAGGTTGAGAACCACTGCAAATGACACACCAACTAGACATACCTGTAGCTAAGGCTCAGGAAACACTGAGGAAGAGGGAGTAGAAAAAAATTTTTAGAAACAAAAGACCAAGTAGTTTTGATTGAGATTGTGTGTCTTGGTAACATTAGAAACTATAGCCATGAAGCCTCATCTACATAGGTAGCTAAACATGAGCAGAACAAGAAAGACACCAAAAAATGGGCAAAGGAAAATCCTTAGGCAACTAAAGAATGCTTGGGGTAGGAGAAATGGGATTCTCCATGGCAGAGAAGATCAGTCAATCACTTAATACTAAATAATCAGTTCTGAAAATCTATATTCAAAACATGAGGAGTTGTGAAACCATGTATGTAACCATTAGTGACCAACAGGAATGATTTAGACTGTGGTAGCAGTACACAGAATAAAACCAATACTGCTCCATTCAATTTTTACCTCTAAGGATTTGCAGGTATGGGAAGATCAACAGAGTAAAACTTGGCCAAGCTAATTATGCTTTTAAGGAGTAACAATCACTGTGGGGGTGACACTGAAGGTGAGATTTTTCAGGTGGAAGAATAAATCATAGGATGAGGCTACTTGGATGGTGATGGTAACAGGGTCGATTTATGTAAGAAAACCTAACAAAATTTGCAGACTATAGTACTTCAGCATCAATATATTTATTGCTTCTATTTCCTATGAGTGAGTTATCAGTTAATTTTCTGTATTTATTTTCATGTTTTTAGTCAGCTTGAAACTTCCCCGTGCTGGTGGCTGCAGGGTTGTAATGTTTTGTTACCATCTTTCATTTTATTCCTGAAAGAGAAATTAGCAAAGAGTCTATGGATGATAAATGTAGTAAGAGTAAGATGAGCAAACCTTTTGCAACCTGGATAATCACAACACGGGGAATAGTTCATTTATTCCTCTGTGCTAGCCTTTGTAGTGTAAGCTAAAAAAATCAAGGCTTTAACCATAAAATTTTTAATTTTTTTGGAGTTCTGAGGATCAAACCATGTGGTGCTGAGCAAGCACTCTACCATTATGTCACAGTGCCAGTCTTTAAAATAAGGCTGTAGAAGTGAGTTCTCTGAGTGATGTCAAAGCCTTAGTTTTGCTCACATAACAAGTGATCACAGAAATAAGGGAGAACTACTCCTTTTTGGGGTGGAGGGGCTGTATACTAGGTTCTATGAGTCTACTAATCTATAGGTCTTTCTAACTATGTAACATGGGCTAGTAAATGTTTTGGGCAGCTGTCCCTTATATCATTGGTTGTCAAAAGTAGGGTTATACCAATGATTTCACAGTTTTTTTTTTTTTTAAATACCAGTTATCATTAAATAGAATTTCAAGATTCTTATCAATTAAACCATTTTGAAAGTTTCCTCAATTTAAATTTTATTTGTTTGTTTGTTTTTTGGTGTTTTTTGAGACAGGGTTTCCTCTGTGTAGCCCTGGCTGTCCTGGAACTCACTCTGTAGACCAGGCTGGCCTCGAACTCAGAAATCCACCTGCCTCTGCCTCCCAAGTGCTGGGATTAAAGGCGTGCGCCACCACCACCCGGCTAAATTTTTTAAGTATTATCTTATTTGAAATGGAAATACTGTCCCTCCCCATACCCAAATAGCATTGCTCCAGTAGCAAATACATTCATAATAACTTTCATGCCTAGGGTAAGTATGTTAATAGTACCTTTGCATACTTAATATTTTTATGATGCCACATTCCTTTGCTCCAAAAAAAGTTAATTGTTCTCTTGACATTAAAGTGATTTTGGAAAATACAAAGACATGAAGGAAAGTTACATGTGCCTATATGAAGGTATTAAGTGATATATGTGTTTCATATGCCTAATATAACATGGTCTGAGTATAATACCAGGAACTAGAAAGTAAGATTCTACTACTATTGAATTTATGCCAAGACACAGTAGGTGATACTGTTTTTTTTTTCTTCACACTTGGCATTTGAAAAGAAGTCCAGATGAATAAAGCAATAAAAAGGTAACCAGTAACATTAGTTGGCATGAGAGGTTCTTTGGAATTTCATACTTATGCAGCCATCTCAACAAAGAAAATATTTAGGAAAAAAATGAAAGTAGAGTGCATACTACTTCTTTGATGTGTGGGAAAAGTTAAGCTATATAGGAGTTTTGTTGTTGCTTGTTTGTCTTGGTTTTAATGGATGCATATTAAGCACTACATTCAAATTTAATGAGAAGTTACCTTGTCATACTTAAGTGTAAAGTTAAATTGTTTGATGAAAAAAAATCCTCTTTATAATCCAGGAACAGGCAACTTACATTATAATAAAGATAGGACATCAAAATTGATATTCATTTATAACAGAAAATCATTAAGAGTATGTTTGAAACCACCAGGACAAGTAAAGAAGATAATAGTGAAAAAAGCTATTAAACCAGAATTGCATGGCATTATAACTAAGCATTCAAATGTTCTAGTTGAATTGACAAGCTCTACCTAGACTGGATAGAAGTTTTATTAAAGTATTATGGCTAAACTATAGCCTTGGTTAATAGAATTCATAGTTGTATAATCTGCCAAGGTATTTTTTTTCAAAAGAGTTATCATATTATGTTTAGTCATGTATGAATGTTTGTATATGCATGAATGTATGAGTATTTGTGTGTGTGTGTGTGTGTGTGTGTGTGTGTGTGTGTAGGCACATGCATATGAGTGCAGGTGCTCAAGAAAGTCTAATGCCACTTTACCTAGAGTTATAGGTGGTTGTAAGCAGCCTGCATGGGAACCGGGAGTTCCTCTCATCCTCTGGAAGAGCAGGGTGCAGTCTCATCTTCTAAGGCTTCACTTAAGCCCAAGTTTTTATTCTACTCTATATTTCCTATGATTATCATCTGTATTTACATCTAACCACAGTTTCCCTCCCTCCTCTCCCTCTACTCCTGCTACATCTACTCTACTCTGTTTCTATTGAGTAAAGGGCAGGCATATCAAGTTGTAGTAAGACTAGGCACCCCCTCTCCTCATATTAAGTCTAGACAATAAAACCCAGTTGGAGGAAAAGTGTCTCAAAAGCAGGCAAAAGTGTCAGAGACAGCCCTTGCTTCCACTGTTAGGATTCCTACAAGAAGACCAAGCTACATAACTATAACATATATGCAGAGGACCTAGAGAAGTCCCACGCTGGCTCTCTGGTTGTCAGCTCAGTGGGACTCTGTAGTATCTCTTGTATTCTTGTCCCCTCTGACTCCTACAATCTCTCTTACCCCTTTTCCAAAGGACTTTCCTGAGGTCTCTCTAACGTTTAGTTGTGGGTCTCTGTATATGTTTTTAGAAATCACTACATGAAGCCTYTCTGATGACAATTGAGCTAGTTAACAATTTTTGAGTATAGTAGAATATCGCTAGGAATCATTTTATTGACTTTTTCTCTTCAGCCATGTTTGGTTCTATACTATGTCTCCAGGCTTTCTCTCCTCTTTGTCCTGACAGTGTTAGGGATGCTTTCCCTCTCAGCATATGAGTCTCAATCTGCATAATAATTGGGTGGCCACTCTCAAAATTTCAGCATTACCTTCATCACAGCAAATCTTGAGAACAAGACAAATTGTAGGTTGAAAGTTTTATAGATGGGATGATGTTCCAGTCCCTACACTGGAAGTCTTTCCTGGCTAGAGGTGATGAGCAGTTCGGGCTTGGTGTCCCCCATTTCTAGGAACCATAGATCATTTCAAGCTTGTAGGTTTCTGAGGGTTTCTATTGCACTATATTTCTAGCTTGTCCATGAGATGCCACCACATCCCCGCAACCAGTTCCAGTTTTCTCTCCCCGTGCTCTCTCCATTCACCCTCTCCCTGCTTGAACCCTCTGGTTCTCATCCCCACCCCCACTGCTTCCCTTTGACTCAGGATTTTCGCTAGTCTATTTCCTCTTTTCAGTGGCTCAAGCATCTTCCCTTGAGCCCTCCTTGTTACTTAGCAGCTCTGTGTCTGTGGCTTGAGCTACAGTTACCCTTTACTTTACAGCTAATATCCACTGATCAGTGAGTACATGCTACGTTTGTCTTCCTGGGTCTGTAGTCCCAAGGTTTTCAATAGAGATGAAAACTAAACTACTGCAGACCAATTTGAAAATATTTTTACTCATAATGGAATATACCTTTGATGTGTGACTTCCTGTGTAGTATAGGGCCCACTTTGATTGTTTTGGCTCTAATTATTTAGGTTTCCATAGATGCTTTCATCATAATTTAATAAACTGATAAACTTGTATGAATTTTTATGACTAATACATTCCTGAATAAAGAATGGTGGATTTTTACAAAATTTTGTTGATTTTTGTGTGTTTTTCATATCAGCTCATCTCCCTGTCCCCTCATATCTGCCCTTCACACCTCCCTCCCAAAATAAAAACACACACAAAACAACAACAACAACAACAACAACAACAACAACAAAATAAAACCAAGGAAAGAAAATGTCTTATCATGGAAGGTATAGTGTAACACACTGTGTCCCACAATCTATCCCTCTCTCTACATTATCATTAGCAAATGCTCATGCAGTGAGTCATTGGTTGGGGTTGAGGTCTCTGGCTCCTGTAACACCATCAATATTGAATTCTCACCAGGACTTCTGGCTACCCTGCTGTTGCCCTGTGTCATGGATCAACAGGACTGGTCATTTCATGTGTCCAAATCTTTTGCAAATGATACAGATTTGGGGGTAGGCCAATGCAAAACCCTGGATCTGGGCCTGGTGGTAGCTGAACTGGTCTGCATGCTAACTCTCCCTTATCTGCACCACCAGGGTAAGCTCACTAGCTCCAGCTAGGCCACCTAATTCTGCCATCAGCAGGAGGCAGGGTCAGCTCTCCTGTTCTCATACCCTTGGGCTGCCTCACTCTGACCTGTACCTCCTGAGCGAGATCCACTGTACAGCCCAGTCAATGTTTTGGGACCCAGCTCTACTGCTCTCACATCTTAACGGCTGTCTCTCCCATGGCTTTGCATCAGGACCAGCTCCACTGTGTTGCCCAAGCAAGGTGCAGGGCCTCCTTCTGAATACTACAGCCAGTGAGGGGACTGGGGCAGTTCATGTGCTCTCATGGCACCTGGGAGAACAATCCCAAATGCCTCCATTGGCAAGGGGGGTGGGGACACAGGTATTCCCCCTCCTCACACTCAGAACACCTTATGGCAGAAGAGTGGTGGAGCCACCTCTGCCTTGCTTACACCCATGAGGCTGATTTGCATGAACTCCAGCAAATAGAGTCAACTCTGCTGTGWTGTCCATGCTAAGTGCAGGGCCTGGTCTCTGAGTATTGTAGCAGAGCTAGCTCTTCCAAGCTCATGACTCTGTGGGAAGCCTTCCTRAGATGGCAAGGGATGGGGAGTATCACCTCTGTGCTCCTGCCATTCCATGATAGATGAGTTTTGGGGTCAGTCTTCCAATACTCCTGCCCTCAGGACTGTTTCCCCACACCCCTACTTCCAAGGTTAGCTCCAGTGTGCTGCCTAGTACAGGCACAGAGCCCGTTATCCTGAGTACTGCCCCTGGTGAGAGATGGGCCAGCTCTCTAGAGCACCCCTGACAGTGAGGAATAGGTCCACTTCTGCACAGTCCTTGAACATCCATGAGGTCCCCATTGGCTGCCCTAATCAGGGACATCCTCATATTCTTTACTGGTCATATGAGCCACAGAATTCCACAGCGACATCTGACATTGCATAGTCATGGACTCAGACATGGCCCCCAGTGGCAGCTCAGGCTGGGACCTCATCATAGCTCCAGAGTTGTCCTCTTACGACAGGCTCCTCCTCTCTACTCTACCCTCTCAAGTTGTTACTTCATAATGCTCAAGCTGCTCCACTTCTTTTTCTCTACTGTCTGCCCACCATATACTGGCACATTGTAATATCACCTGCTGCAAGCTACTGATGTGGTTAGCAGGGCCCTGGGTGACATTCTTAGTCTACACTGCATCTTGTGGCAGCAAGCAGATGTCTGTAGCCTATGTATCATGCACAAGGGCAGGTCTGTGGGTGGCATGACGGTCTGCAGGTTTTCGTCTGCAGGGTAAGCAGGACTCTTTGTGTCTGTAGCCTGCATATGCCACAGGATAGAGGGCAGGTCTGTGGGAATCTCTCTCCCTGCCTGCACCATGTGGCATGGGGAAACACGGGTCTCTGCTTTCTCCTCCCACACGCAGTGAGGACTGGATTCGATAAAGTATCCAAAGATTAAAACAATTTTGGCCACCTAGCCAGACATCACACAGAGTTCAAAAAATGACTATCATCTACTATGCCCCTGCATGATATAAGAACAACAGCACAACAAAATGTGTTTGCCCATTGCCAAGGTGGTATAATCATAATATTTATCTCACAAAGATGTGTTCTCATCTTTAAGATAAAGGACATTACTGTTTTCGTTAGGGTTTCATTGCTTTGGAGAGAGACCATGACCAAGGCAACTCTTATAAAGGAAAAATGTTAATTGGGGTTGGCCTACTGTTTCAGAGGTTACGCCCATTATCATCATGGTGGGAAGCATGGCAGAGTCCACACATATACAGTGCTGCAGTTGCTGAGAGTTCAATGGTGGGATTAGCCTAGTGGCTGCATATAGAGTAAAGAATATTTCAAAGCTAAGACCAAAAGAATGAATATACGTTTGTGAGGAGAAAGCACAGTAGTGTGATGGAGTTTTATTTACTTTGGTATTATGTTGTTCCTAATATGTCAAACATTTAGGGACCATCCTTC
>BDUI01012291.1:25833-38244 GCA_002335545.1 Apodemus speciosus
TTTTTTTTGTATCTTCAGATCATTTTCAAAGGTCTTGTTTCTTATCTCTTATCAACTTTGGCCGTCCAGGCTACATCTCTCCATCCCGGGAACACGCCCATCCACAAAAGACTACTGCTTGTTATGTTTTGTCAGACTTATTATTGGATTGGCTTTTTAACATTTTTGAAAGATTTTTAATGTGTGTGACATTTTAAATATTCTTGGTTACCTCACTTTGTAAGGTGAATGTGCTTAGATCCTACAAAGAGACCTAGAGTAGTACTGACTTGCTCACATTTATACATTTATATTCTTTCACTTTTCGAATCAAAGAAGATTCAGCTTAATGCACTATGGCATCCTATGATTATTTAACTTATTACTTGTGGCAGCAAAAGGGCTTCTGCTTTCCAGCCCTTTCGCAGTAAGCACTCAGCTCTTTTGTAATTAACATTTTCATTTCCCATATGGATCGAGTGGAGCCTGAAAGAAATTTTATCTAGAAAAAAATTTCATGATATTTTAGTACACTTCAATTTATTTAGTGATTCATCTRTGCTGTTTATTTTTATTAAACAAACTAGGCCAGGATATTAGTTTCGAACTCTTGCTTTAAGAAGAGGGCTTGTTCTACAGAGTCAATGCCAGGTCACAGAGAGTTCAACAAGATACATCTCATCGAGGCATTACCGAGTGAGTCTTGTGCCCAGGTTAAATCACAGTGATAAGTAGGATGAGTGCTTGTAAATAGCTAATTCTTGTTTCACCAGAATTTGATGTCATCTCGTGGTTATTACAGCTGTCCAATTACAAATGATCAAATTTGATTATTGTTAATTAGTGGGTCTGTCTCCTTCTGTACAATGGTACAGAAGTTTTGTTGGCTGAATTTATCTGTTGAAGTGGTCTGTATTCAGATGTAGAAAGCCAAATGTCGTGTTTGAAAACAAAAGAAATAATCTTTGGTGGAAAGGAGAACGCTGAAGATGAAAATTAGTTTACACATGCGGAAGTGAAATAATGATTTTGATATAGTCTTTTGTTGAGCTTGATAAATGGGTGCTGTGATCTTAAGTATCTTTGAGGGCAAGTAACACTGGCTATGAAACATAGCTACTTATATACTAAAAAAATGATATACTGGGCTTATGAAAATGGATATTCTATGGTCCTTCTGATGAGAAGAAATATCTCATTTGAAAAATCTCTTCATAGCAGATTTAGAATCTTACGATGATTTATAATACCTTAATAGTGCTCATCCAGGAAACCTTCTGTCCGGCTGCATACTGCATATACCATTATAGAACTGTGATGGATATATACTGACTTACTCTGTGCAGATTGATTTTTATCCTTGAGAAGAAAATGAGTGGGGATGGAGTCTGCCTTTTCTGAACTTGCCAATGGGCTTTTCAGCAATGATACGTGCCTGAACCACCAGAGAAGCATCTGTGTGTGGCCATATTTGATCAAATGGATCCATGCTTATCAATCCCTGGCACTGTCATTTGGGAATGATGACGTAGCTCTACTGTGTCAAATGTCAGTGTAAAGTCATGCATCATGGCAATACAAGAGAGGTTCCGAAGCTCTCTAGGGCTTTATCTGACCTAGAAGTTCTTTCTGATATTAGTTATACCTTGATCTATAATAAAGGTGATAGGTTTGGCGGTGGAAAACATTTCTTTTTTCTTTCTGTTGAGTACCCTCTAGTGATATTTTTGCCTTGGTTTTAATGTCCTTCTACATTGATTTTTGTCTCCTTGATCTCTTTCAGGAGGAAAATGAAGWTATTATTATCTCTGCTCAATAGTTCAAATCATCATCATCCTCTTMCTCTTCCCTCTCCTCCTCTTCCTCCTCCTCCTTTTTAACATACATCCATATAAAGAGGATGAGCATCATCTCAGATCTAGCACCAAAATCTAAATAGCATACCTGTCTCTGGAGCTTTTCTAGCTTAAGTATCATTATAAAAACTTAGTTTCTCCTTCATTTCTTTACTCCTGTGTGTGTGTGTGTGTGTGTGTGTGTGTGTGTGTGTGTGTGTGTGTACATGTAAGCATTCACTTGCATGTGAGTACAGATCTTCACTCAAAAATAAAATAAAAGAAAAACAAAAGGATTGCTAGGAGGAATGTTAGGTGCTTGGAAACATGATTAGTAATAGACCAAAGACTTCTTTGTTTTAATTGGGAGGTATTTTAGTTTGTTTGATTATTTATTTATTTAGGCAGTTTTAAGTTTTGATATTTGGTCATAATGTGTACAGTCATGGCTAGATTTGAATCACTATGTAGCCCAGGCTTGCTTTAAGATCTCTGGAATCCTTCTTCTTCATCCATCTGCATCCATCAATATTTTTATGTGTCTGTAGTGTCCGTAGCTAGTTAGTTATGGTACACACACACACACACACACACACACACACACACACACACACGCACACGCACACGCACACGCACACGCACACGCACATGCACATGCATGCACACGCACATCCACACATGCATGCACGCACACTCATGCACACAGGAGATCAGGAAAAGGACATCAGGTCTCCTGCTCTATCACCCCCTACCTTAGTCTTTAGAGATAAGCTCTCTTACTTGAATTAAGCTGGAGGCAAATCAAGTCCCAGGGAGCCTTTTATCTCAGACTCTGTACCCATAATACTGACATTACAGTACATGGCCACATCTAGCTTATCAAAGTTGTTTTGAATACCTTCTCTACTAAACTTGATATCATTATCTATTTAGACCATTGTATAGAATCTGGGAAAGAATCATTTTATATGAGTGTAGGGATAGGTTTCTACTGCTTCTATGGTGTTTGAACCTAGCAATAATGATTCCGTGAGAGTCCTTGGGTAGTGGTGAGCATGGTGATGGTTCTGAATCTAAAGGACACACTGCCAAGTGAGCAGAAGTGGTGGGGACTGTCCCTGAACCTCATCAGTCCCCTGGGAAGGCGGCTCTGATGGCACTCCGTGGTTATGACTAAGCTAGTTGTAGAATGGACTATTTGTTTCTCATTCCTTGCTAGATGACAACTTACTTTTCAATCAAACCAATGCTTCTTTTCTTCAGAAGCACACAAAAGATGTGGACAGTCTGGTCAAAGATATGTAAATTCAAAAAGACAATGTCATTTCTAAGTGTGGTTGTATTTAGTCTTTCCCTTTACTGAAAATACTGTGGATGTGTTTGAGAAGCATGCTGAAATCGAAATATAGGCATGCCTGCTTTGGAAAAAATTATTTAAAATTGAATAGGATTCACTTATTTTTAGTTAAATATTTTGAAAATTATGTCTTAGCAAAACCAAACTACGAATGGCAGGGTTGAATACATCCTTCACTTTAAAATTCAGACTCTTTTTGTGGTGAATGAATTTGTTGTGGTAAAGTATTTGGAAGCAAATCCTCAGAATAATTTGGGGTGAGGAAAAATACTAGTTTAGAATAAACCAACCTATCATCTTTGAATCTTAAAAGTCATCATATTTTGAAAGAAATAGAATTAATAATTGTTCATTCTATGAAGAACATATACTTGTATTATAGCATGTAATCATGATTTAAAATAAATTAAATTTAAAATTTAAAGGATCCCAGTAGCACTTTGACCTTGATCATTTTTTGAAAATTAATTGACGCTTTTTAGAGTTAATATTGAAGCTCTGATTTCATTATTTCCTGATTTGGTCTATGTCTTGGCAACTGGAAAAGTGATTCCCAGAAATAGCAAACATTTCCTTTCCAGGTTAACTTTCTCCGCACTTCAGACTGCTTATGCTGTAGTATTTCTGCCTAGATGCATCGTTTCTTGAYAGAAAGGTCCTGCTGCTCTGATACAAAGTTCTCTTTCCTGAAATCTGTCTGAGAATGCCAAATTGTGAGGAGCATTCGTTCCTGTGAGGCTCCATCCAAAAAGGGCTTGTAACACAGTGTACAGTCTTGTAGCCCAGCTGTGTGGAGCATTGATTGCTTCTGCCTAGAGCAGGGATACTGTCAAGTTGCTCTGTGAGTTGAGTCATCTATTGACAAAGAGCTACCAGCCCGCAGATAATGCTGTGCAGAGCTGCTCTCACTGCTCCCTCTGCTCCCACGATGAACCGCTTATAGCAGCTGTCAAAGATACTGAGGCATCCACAGGGGAAAAAAGACTTTTACAACTGCCTGGAAGAAAGGGGTGTGAGGGAGGAAGCCTTTCTATGCAGAACTGACCAAAGAAAAGAGTAGGCATCAGTGCACTATGAATGCATACCTCACCAAGCAACACAGCTGCAGCCGGGGGTCCGATGGGATGGATGTCGGCAGGAGTGCGCCCACCCTCATCAGGGATGCCCACTGCGCCTGTGGCTGGCAGAGAACTGCTCAGGGACTCGGGTACAGTTCCCAAACTATGCCCTCCTCAGGACCTGGGGGCCCGGCTTCAAACAGGACCAAGCTGGTCACCTTGTGGGACAGTGTACGGAAAAGCCCCCACAAGACCAGCACCAAAGGCAAGGGGAATTGTGGGGAGAGGTGTGCCTGCCCACATGGTTGGTTCAGCCCTGCACAGGTGAGCTTTTTCTTTGTGACTTTCTTCCTGGTATAAGAAAGTTGTGTTTAAGGTCAGGGTAGCTTGAAAACTTTGCTGATTCCTTGCTGACAGGGATTGTCTGCTTGGAAAAATATTAGGAAAAAATGGTTTTCTAGTTTCACACGTGTTTGTGGTTTTACACTTCTGGGCGGCGGGTAGAAATCCAGGGATTCTATGTATGGCTGTCAGGGACTTTTCCTCCAGTTCGCGTTCTCAAATCCCCAGATGATTTTTAGTATTCTGTAGCAGGGTCTGTTAGCAGCCTAATCGCAGTTCTTTTTTTCTTTTTCTTTCAGCCTCCTTTTAAAACTATTATTACTATTATTTTAAGGAACAGAAAGAAATTGACTTTAATTTGACACTTCCCACCATGATAAAAATGAAAGAATATTTATTTTTCCATCAAAAGAGAGGCTCGATGTGTGTTTCACTGGCTTTCCTCTTATGATACTATGTGCCTTTTCAGTTGTGGAGGAGAAAATTTGTTTCTACAGCACAGTTCATTTTACAAATGAAAAGACTAATTGGAAGCATGAAGGAGGGTAATCATGTTTAGAATAAAAAAGAAACTCATTTAATCATAGAGGAGCATTGAGGTCATTTATATTAGGACTACAATCATTTCTCCTATAATGCCTTTCTGAACATATGCATATTTATTTAACTTGATTCCTAAATTTCTCTTGCTCTTTAATTACTAGACTTTCAACAGAAATGAATTGGACTTACAGACTGCTTCCATAAAGGCGGGGAGCAACTCTTACAAATGCTATAAATACAAATAAAACGCACCTGTAGTCACCTTCATAACTCAGAGCAGAGTATTCTTAAATATGCACTAGAAAGAACAAACTGTATTTGTGTATTTGCAGGGAAAAAAATCTCAATTTCAATATTTTTAATATAATTGAGAAGTAGGTATTGATCATGAATAAATATTATGATATAAGAGATGTAGAGGGGGTTTTAATTTCGATAATAGTTTTTCCTAAGTACTTCCAAGAATGTCATACATCACTATTTTTTAGTRGTATAATTATGTATTCATGGCCAAGCATGTGCCTTTTTGATTCATTGGTAGGAAATTAGAAGCTTTATTCGGAAAGACAGAATCTCAGATCTCGTTTTAGCAACTACTTCAGCTTTAAATGGAACCTAGTATCAGGAAATGTAGTCAAATTTTAAACTAAATATGAACTCTAAACTGAATAAGGAGTCTTGACAATTTTGATGATTATGTGTGCTCATTGATAAAATGTTGGTTTAATATTCTTTAACCTGTAACTGTGCACAGGTTTCAATTTAATTTTCCTAAGAAGAGAAAACTTACTAATAACATATAGCTTGTGATTTTTACATGGGGAAATCAAATTTGTTTTATCACTTGAATAACTTTTTATTCAAGAAGTAACATGGTTTTATTTGTATAAATGATCATTTCCCAAACAAAAATCTTTAAAACTATCTTGTAATAACAACATAGCAAAAATATTAATATATGCTCCAGCAAAGAAAAACTTTCTCCCTTTTCAACCAAAAATAAGCTTCCTGCTTGGCTGAAATTTATAACCAGTTAATGCTTTAAGAGATTGATATAGATTCTGCCCTGGTAATTAAGGAGTCAGTGACATATGAGAAGGCAATAAATTGAAGCAGCCCCAATCTCCTTTACTTCTTAGCATATATATGTCTTGTCACTCGCATATACTTTATTATTGACTAGCATAATGTACCTCTATGTTGGAGTTATTTTTCCATATCRTTTAAGCATTGCAGTGGCAGTCTTTGCTCATAAGAATTCTCCTTTTCACTTTTTCTTATCTCAGACCTGCAAAAGTTCTGTGCTAGACGGATTGTTCTCTTTTCCCCTTTTCTCTACCCATCCAAATAGATGACACAGAATTACTTCAACTCTGTAATTCACGATTGTGCATAAATTTAAAATATACATACAGATACTTCAAAAATTTAACTATTTGTTTATCCTATATATGCCATATATTATTGTATACATGTTTTCATATATGCATATAAACATATTCATGTATACATGTATGCAGCTTTATATAGAGAGAAATTAATATTCTCTATCATTCTTAATTTATCACTGGGAGAATATTAGCATACTTTCCAAAGAATGTTTCATTTCCCTTCACTTGAAATAGGTCTTAATTTAAAACATTTCCCTTATCATTTAGGGAAGGAAATATGCTGAAATTGAAACATGTGCATATATATATATGTATATATATATATACATATATATATATATATATCAAATCATTCATTATGTTCACTTGTAGTACTTAACCAGTATTTTAACTATATGGAAATGTCTCATCACTCACAGAGACTGTATACTATCACAAACACAAGAATGTATGTGTATGTGCATGCATATGTCTGTTAAATCTAAATCTATTTTGAGAGTTTTAAAATACTACTTTACTCTTTAATTTCATAAATAAGTTGCAAAATGTCACAATACCAAGGGTGGCTGCTAATGACACTAAAAATACTATTTTGAAAAGCCAGATGTAAAATGATGGTGCATGCTTTATAATAACCCAGTGACCCACCTCTGGACAAAAGGGGATAAAATGATCTTAATGTTTGGGAGCTAAGATAATATTCTTGGACATATTTACTGTATTGCATGAAAATCAGCCAGCCTAATTTTCAGCTGCTATAATATGGAAATCATTTGACTTCTTCCCAAGGCTCTTTGCCAACTTCCCATTATTTGGGGTATATGATACTAACAAGACTCTGCCATTCTGTTGCTTCTTAGTTGTTCCAAGAAGTAGCTTTATCTTTTCTTAAATAAGTTGTCATTACATTTGAATCTGTATAGTTAATATAACCATAATACTAATAATAATAGGTAGAAGAAAATGGAAGTAAATTCTGTAATGCATGTCTCCAATATTAGTGCCAGTCTTGCAAAGAAACATGTTCACCATTGCTTCTGTGGCATTTCTTCCTGCTTCAGGGTGAAATTCAGAGACATAACAACACCATGGAAGCTTGGARATCATAGTTATATGTATTTTTCCCAATTTCTCCACCATTCATAGTTTATTCAACTAGTATATACTGAATGCCTATGATCTAGCCCTGTGTCATACCTTGTGGATATTCTAGGAAACAAAGTAGACCCCTGCTGCTTTAGAGTCCATATTTTATCATGGTATAGGTATTTAGTAATTATATCATGACCTGAGAGTTCCAAGGAATGTGTCAGTTACTAAATTGTGCATCTTTGCTGCAGAGGGTTTGCAGAAGAGTAAGATGGCAAGACTTCCTTTAGAAAAGAAACTACTTCTCTTAAAAACCATCATTTCCATTTTGTAAGACGGCGATTTAAAATAGAGCYTACTTCCTTGGGCTGTGGTAAGGAATGATTAGCATTGTACATATAAATCATGTACCACTGTGTTTTTGACTAGCAAAGGCTAAATGAATATTGTTGATGAGAAAATAACTTTACAATCAGTGCAGCTATTATACTCTTATTTCACCTTGTTCCATTTTCTTGACTCACTAAGAAGAGGACATGTAAAGAGGTTTTGTGGAAGTGGTACTACTTGGCCTAAGTTGGATTGAATCTTGGCAAACCAAATGTGTTTATTAAGCTGATGAAGAGATGTAAACCTTTTGAGTTAAAATTGTTTTCTCAAAATTATTCTTGCTTCTCACTCTCCCTCGAACTTCCCCATTCATATTTTTGTTATCAAGTAAATATCCCAAATATTTACCTGTATGCTGATCTTATGGAGTCATTTTTTCCATTGAGGGTCCCTCCTCTCAGATGACTCTAGTGTGTGTCAAGTTCACAGAAATCTACCTAGCCCAAGCATTCGTTCATTTTGCCAATCAATATTTATAAGTTTATGGAAGGTGCTCTGGAAAAAGTTTACACTTTACTTTCAGACAATGCTAAATTTGAACTTACAGATTCTGTGTGAGCTGCTTAATATCCGTAAGCATCATTTATCTCTTCTGTAAAACTTAGGATGAGGAAGTCATGGTGCAGAGAAACAAAATAAGGATTGAATACAATTTCTATAAAGATACCAGCATGGAGCCTGGAGCCTAATTTTCAGCACATGGTATTTATTGCCACCAGTGATTTCAAAGTTTCTTATCTTCTTAACCTGAGGAACTTACTATCTTCCTGCCTGCTGCCCTTTCATTATAACTTTACATCTCTCTTAATGATGAAGGTTAAGCCAGGCAATTGTCCAGAAATTTTTGGCATTGGTCATTTCCACTGGAGTGACATTGTGTCCTTCAGAGTTCTCAGGAATTTATAACTGTGCATGGAGAGAGAAAATGAGATGGGGTAGGGGAGGAGGGGAGGTCAAATATGATTATATTAAGAAGAATCTTTCTTATAGCCTTATAGTCAAAAGTTGACAGAAGTTAGGGGATTTTGCAGCCCCCTCCCACTGGGAAGGGGAACTGCATTTGAAATATTCAGCCAAGCCCTGTAAATTTAAATCTCCCTCAACAATTCTTTGATAGCAACTCAAAATTGAGCAGTTTGAAACAACCTTGAATGAACAATGTTTTAATCCAAGAAGCAAGACTTCCCAACACTGAATGTCAGCTTCAGTTTATGACCAAACCGAAACATCTCACATCTTTTAGGTCTCTGCCTTCTTTGTGTGACCGCTTCCCTCTCCTTACCAAAGAGAATGAGGCTTACTTTTTTTTAAATTTCTGGGAAACTTCAGGCACTCTGAGGAGGGGAAACACCAGTCAAGGAAGAATTAAAGTTCCTGTGGCAGGCCTGAACACCCCTGCTATCCACATCACTCGATGCTGACATCAGCAAAGCCCTCTCCACAGGCCAGAACAAGAAGAAACTCAAAAGAGGGCAGGAAGGAGAAAAGCAAATGTTTTGTAGTATCTTCTGATTACTTGTGAGACCCTGTGGGTGAGACACTGAACCAGGGGCCTTAGCACTTCAGTATTCCTTTAACGTTGGCAAAATCTTATTCTAATCCCCATATTATACTATAGAAACTGCATCTCAGAGTAACTTAGTTACAATCACGTAACTAAATTGCACCAGCCTGGTTTCATATAGATGTATTTGGCTCACATATTCTTTCAACTACACTTAACATTTGTAATTGTTTTCAGCCCTGGGTGGTAGACTCCAACCACCTACCATCAGTACATACTCTATAGACTCTACAACTGCCCAATTTACTAGAAATTTCATAAAAGTTCAGAGATGTAAACATGCTGAGGAGGATTGGCTTCAAAATGTAGAAGCCACATTTCCCTTCTTCATTATTTCTTTATCTCAGGAATCCTTAGGAAAGACTTTTCAGATCCTTGCCCTAACTCATCAAGGTTAAGGGCAGTGCTCAGTGGAAGAACTGAAGGGAGTGAGTACAGACAGCACAATGAGATACTTTCCCAGCCTCATTAATCTGGGCCATCCTCCCATTGTCTTAGGTCTGCAGTGTGTGTGGAGGGGAAACTGGAGCCAGCTGGTCAAAATATAAAAACAAAGTAGAAGTTATCTTTAGGTCCCATGTAGTAACTCACATTGCRTTTATGAGTGAGTGTGAGAAATCTCACACATTTCTCCTATCTGCCTATGCATAAAGGCAGATAAAGAACCAGCAGCTAATACTCACATGTCTTTCTGATACCATCTCCACAGTCCACTTTACTCTTTCTCATGTTCCTTGATTTGCTGCTGTTATTCCTTCTGTGTTGTTCACTGTACTGCTACTGTATTCTAACCCTTCAGACTCTCAAAGGCATTTAGTTGCTTTATGGTTATGTCAGAACTGGATGGGAACTTCAAAGCCACCTAATTGATTTTTTTTCAAATGAGAGTCTGAAGCCTAGAAAAGTTAAGAGACTTACCCAAGGTCGTTGAGTTTGTGGCAGACTTGGCCTGGGTTTCTGAACTCAGAATTGAATTATCTTTTTACTGTTCCAAGATGCTCTCCTACTCAGCCCTMTGTACTCATCTTTATGAGTACTTTGGCCAGAAAAGTTATTAGGCATGCAAGTTACTGGGAATTGAACAAAAATTTTTATACTAATACACAAATGTGATTTTCACTAAGAAGTAGGACAAGTGGTTCAGAAAAATATGAGAGCTACTAGAAAACATTATTTATTGTGATGGTTTTTGTTTGTACGTATAGTTGGTTTTGGTTTGGTTTGGTTTGGTTTTGCACATAGTTTTGTTCTGTGGGATAGGCTACCCTATACCACATTGTAGTTTGCTTCTATCATACTCCTAATTGCTGAGATTGCAGGCATATTCTATTAGTTCTGGCTTAAGAAACATTTGACATGCAGGAAGATGCTTTTGTGTTGACAGTGTTTGGAATGTTTGACATTTAGAAGTAGGAGACCAGGGATGCTAGATGCACTTATGCTAGACATTAATAAAAACTATCCCAAAAGGCATTACCTAAACCTAAAATCAAGCTTAGTCTTATGAATATATGCAGAATGTTCTTGAAAGGGTTTATTAATAATTTAATTTTCTAGAAGCACATTTCTTGTATATATTATGGCACTTTTGTACTTAATCCTATTATATGTATTGAGTTATTTGCCATTTTGTTGAATCTAGCCATATTATGATGATTCTGTTTCTTGTAGGGACATTTTTGATACAGGTAGTAGCATCCTTGATAGACCTCCGCAACATTGATCTGCACGTATAGGTTTCATCAGCAGATGTGTAACTGGACTTTTTTGAGACTTCTTCAAGTAAATCTAGATCCATCCCTTGATTTTGTTTATTTTATACTTTATTTTATTAGCTGGCWAGTAGCAAATACGTGTGTTCGGGATGTGCAATATGACCTTTAAATGTGGTGTGGGCTGGGCAGCTAATTAACATGCCCATCATCCCAAATATTTATCATTTCTTTGTGGTAGGAGCATTTTAAAAGCCTTTCTTCTAATCATTTTGAAATACGCTGAACTGTGTCATTAACTGAAGTTACCAGTACACAAGGAATTGAAATGTAACCACAGGATCTATAACTAAATGCTTTAAATTAGAAGAAACATGAAATTCAGGAGCTCATCAAATWTCATTGATAAATTATTTTTTAAAAGATTTCATGCCTTAAAAAGACCCATGGTGTAATATTTCATAGGTGCTACTTATTTTAAATTTTTTCTTTTATCATTATCATCATCATCACCACCACCACCACCACCAACACCAACACCAACACCAACACATTTTAAACATGTGTTTCTRMMCCTAGCATACAGCTCAAACACTTACTGCTCTGTAGTATCTTGGGATCAAACCAGGGCCTCATTCGTGTTCACAGTGTACCACCTCTGAGATTATTTAGTCTACTAATTTGAATATTACTCTGGTTCAGCTACAAGGGTTGAGTTGGCACTTAACTTTCTCCCCTGACACTGTCATATTTATTAATTTTTAATTACTTATTTTTATTTCTGTTGGGGATCATGGAGGCCAGAAGAGAGTTTTGGTTCCCTTGGAGCTAGGGTTATAGGTGATGGTGGGGCATCTGACATGGATGAGGAGAGGTGAATGTGGGTCCTTTGTAAAAGCAGCAAGCTGGCATAGTGCCCAGCCGCTGCTCCAGCTCCAGATTCATGTTATATCTATCTGTCAGTGCCCACTTTTAATCACAGAATTGAATTTTGAAGGATTAGAAATCTGAGGTATTCCCCTTATAGGATAGGAAATTTCATGCATGGTTAAATGGCAGATAGATTAAAACACACACACACACACACACACACACACACACACACACACACACACAGACACACACTATCCTGAAAACTGCCTCTCTAGCAT
>BDUI01012293.1:18599-45412 GCA_002335545.1 Apodemus speciosus
GGGGGGGGATGTTGACATGTGCTTGCCAGGCATATATGTGAAAGTCAGGTCATCGTTGTCAGGAGTTGTCAGGGACGAGCTCAGGTCCTTAGGGTTGTGTGTCAAGTGCCTTTGCCCACTGAGCCCCAGGGAGAATCATTCCATCGGGCACACGGGTGGCACTGCTTACGTGGAGCAGCCTGAGCTAAGTCCTGTGTAGCAACAAAGGGCAATCTTAGAAACACATTGATATTCGAAAAAGGCTGGTTGCAAAACAGCACCTACGTCAGAATCTTTTTCATATTTAAGGGCAAAAGTGAAAGAAAACTATTAAATAGAACTGTGTGTGCTCATACATTGAAGAGGCTAATTCATAGAATGGCCTGGAGGGATAGCTGGTTCTAACTACAGAAGGCAGGGCAGGCGGGTCATGTGAGAGTGTGTGTGTGTGTTCTATTGTCTCTGCTTCTACTTACACTTTATGAGTGTAATGTGTTGTTGTACTATTTTTGTGGTTAAATTTTGGGTGGGAACTAGGTCTGGTGTGGCTCATACCTGTAATCTCAGCTCTTGGGAGGTGGCTGAGGGTGAATCAGAAGTTGAAAGCCCTCTGGGATCATACTGAGTTGAGTCTAACCTGAGCTACAGAAGACCCAGTTTCAAAAGAAAACAAAACTTTGCTGGCTGGGCCTATTAGCACAAACCTGCAATCCTAGCTACTCAGGAGTCAGCATCACAAATTCAAGACCTGCCAGGTCTAAAGAGTGCATTCAAGACTGGCCTAGGCAACATAGTAAGACTTTATCTCTAAATTAAAAGTAAAAACACATTTCCCTGTATATATAATGCCTCATGTTCCATCCCCATTATCTAAAAAAAAAAAAACAAAAAAACTGTAAGCATACTCACATTTGACTAATTTAAAACTCATATAAAAATTAGTTCTTTCATAAATACAGTGGCTCTCCCATACCCTAGCCCCACATGTACCCATTTCACAGATGCAAAAGCAACTAGGAATAAGTGCTTTACTGAGGCTTCACATCTGGGAATATAGAAAAGGAGCCAATACTCACAGAGAAGTCAGGGTATTCGGCTTGGAGTGGTGAGTAGGGTCTGCAGCTGTCCTGACCTGTGAGGAGTACTGAGCTTCACTGGGGAAACAAACCCTCAGTATTTAAAGGCAAAGTGGTCTAAACTGGTAACAACCAAATAAGAGTCAACAAGCCCCCTTAGGTGACATTACCTATAATCCCAACACTGGAGAAGCTGGGGCAAGGGGATCATGAGGCTGGCTTTTGCTTGCATAACCAGCTTTCTCAGGCTGAGTGCTAAGAATTTCACATCCCAATTATAACACTGTTATTAATACAACTAATTTTACTCACTGCCCCGAACCCTATGATCTATGTCCTGTAGTTTTATTAGCTTCATTGTCTAGGTGGGAAGGTCAAGATGCAGCTAGGTTAAGGAAGTCATGGGGAGGAGGTTTGAAAGATGAAGTGAACTAGTCTCACTTTGAGCCCCACTCCTTTAAGCTATCTTTTAAAGGAAATGGGTCTAAAGGTATAGCACAGTTAGAAAAGTACCTCGCCCTCTTGAGGCCCTGGTTTTGATTCCCAGCAATGTGTAAATGAGGCATGGTGGCACATGTCTGTAACCCCATCACCAGGGTGGTCGAGAATGGAGGGACAGAAGTTCAAGGTCATTCTCCGTCACATTTTGAGCTTGAGGAATGGGCTTTTAGGGACAGTGTAGACACCAAGGAAGGCCACTGGGGAAGAGAAGGCCTACTATCCACTTATCTCTCTGTTGTCCCTTGCAGCCAGGGACAGTGGAGCTGGACTCTCTTTCTAGAGGGATGATGCCCCTTCTTTCTGCCCTCCCCTCCCCTACACCGCCCCTCCTCCTGCTCTTCCTCCTCCTTTTGATGAGATCTAAAGCCTCCCACATGCTAGGCAAGCACCCACCCCACCCCCAGCTAAATCCCCAGGCCTGTTTGTTCAGTTAATTTATCTTTACTAGCACATCAATCAATTTTTAGCGATATTCATATTCACTAAATCATGAAACCAACCTGGGTGGGGAACAAAGGAGGACTGGAGAAAGAAAACATGGCCATAAAGAAGAAGTGAATTATTTTGTTTGTAGAAAAATTGGTATGGAATCCCATCCATGGAGCTGGAGATACCGTAATACCATCAGATTCTTTTTGAGCTACCTGCAGATTTCAGAGTTTACTATTTTAAAACGGTTCGTAGTACATTCAGAAGTGTGGCTGTCACTATTACCCAATTTTAATACATTTTCATCAACCCCCTGCCCCCCCCCCAGAAAAAAATCCAGATTAGCAACCACTGTATACCCCTCTAAGCATTCCAAGCTCCTTACCTGATTCCTAGTTCTATAGATTTGTCTGTTCTGGATATTTCATAAGGTGGAGTCAAACAGTATGTGGCAAATGGATTCAGGTTTCCTTCACCTGGTATAATGCTTTCAAGGTCCACCCATGTTATAGCATGAATTAGTACTCCTTCTTTTTAGTTTTGTCTACAGAGTCTCATGGACCCAAGGCTGGCCCAAGGTTACAATAAATTATGTTTGAGGTGTCTTCTAGGGGTTTAGCCTGACTTTCAAATTAGAGCCATTCTGAGTTATTTTTGTGTGATGTAAGGTAAGGATGGAGTCCCTCTGAAGGTTGGCCCACCCTGTCCCTACCACAACCACACAGAAAGGAGAGTTTGTTTTATAATCCTAAACAGCTGTCCTTAAGGAACTCCTACCTTCTAGCCCCAGGCCCAGAACTGAAGAAACAGGCTTGAACTATTTCCAAGTTCAAAGCTCTTTTTTGTTTGTTTGTTTTTCGAGACAGGGTTTCTCTGTGTAGTTCCGACTGTCCTGGAACTCACTCTGTAGACCAGGCTGGCCTCGAACTCAGAAATCCGCCTGCCTCTGCCTCCCAAGTGCTGGGATTAAAGGCATGCGCCACCACCGCCCGGCTAAGTTCAAAGCTTTTGCTGGTTTAATATTCTTCTATATGACCTCTCCACAGCCAAGTCAGAACACTGTACACATTACAGATGAAAAACAACAACAACAAAAGAACAGACTTGGAGAAGCCTGTTGCATGTCTTGAAGCCATGCGGGAACCCCTCTGTCCGAGTCGGAATCTGACCTGATGTTTGTTTCGCTTTGCTTTGAGGCAAGGTGTCTTGTAGCCAAGGCCAACTTGCTGTGCAGCCAAGACCTGGCCTTGAGCTCCTGCCTGATTCTCCTGCCTTCACTTTCTAAGTGCTGGGGCTGTAGATCTGTGTCCCCAACCCTACTGATTCTCATTCTTGTGTGAACTTGTGCAAGTGATGTATGTCTTGGTTTTATCATGGAGAAGGAAGAGAGTTGTGGACAGACAACTTTAGTAATATCTTATCAAGACTTCAACTATTTGGGGAAAGCAGATTTAATACTTTGGATAACCTTAAGAGGTGGGTACAGTCATTCCCCAGGAAAGGACATGGAGTCTCTTGAGCCAGCACCTGAGAATGCTTAGCTTGGAAAGGTTGGAACCGGGCCAGTCTCTATCCCTAAGTCACTTTATTTCCCTGAGCCTTACTTTCTCCCTCTTCCTGGCAAAAGTCAACAAATCTCCCTGAGTCTTTTGGGTATCAGAGAGTTGGGGGAGAGAGAGCAAGGCTCAGCCCAGCCTCTAATTCTATATCCTATGCCTCAGAAGAGCTGGGGATATAGGCATGGACCACCATAGCTCACGGATGGAATATTTACTGAGCTTCTGTAAGATGCCAAACTGCCAAACCTAGCTATGGACTGGAGTTGGGGAGGGGGCTGGAACAGAAAATAAGACAAAATCCCTGTTCTCAGTTTATAATCTACCAAAGGGAAGAGAGACACAAAGCAATACATAGCAACAGAAACAGAAACAGATTAGACAGTGGCGGTGGCTACCCAAAAGCCTTAAGAGAAGACATTTTGGGTTTGGTTTCCTGGCAATACATCTAAAATAAAGCACACATACAAGTATGTGTGTGTCACACACACACACACACACAGAGAGAGAGACAGAGAGAGAGAGAGAGAGAGAGAGAGAGAGAGAGAGAGAGAGAGAGAGAGAACATATATGTAAGGACTTGAATGATCCAAAAGAAGCTGCTGTGGGACAATTTGGGGTTAGACAGCCTAGGAGAATCCACAGGCTCACAGGGAAGAAATAACTTGTAAGGAAAAAAACAAAACAAAACAAAACTGAATGAAGTAACGTGCCAGTGAAAGGCCAGTAATGTTATTGGATTCATTTAGTACAGAGCGTTTATGGAATCCCCATGTGCAACCAATATCATGGAGAACTCAGTGACATGGTGCAAATATAATTCATCTTCCACCATTACGCAAGAAGCAGGTAACAACTTCATTCCTATTTGTGTAGTTATGAATGTGCCCAGGGTTTATCCAGCCTCTATGGCCTCGATCCCTCCTCCCGACGCCAGGGTGCGCTGCGCCGCTCCTCAGCGGGATCGCGTCTTGCTCTTCCGAACTTCCCTTCTCGCTGCGCAGCACTTCCGGTAGCGGGCGGAAGCAGGGGCTGGTGGCTGCGGACGCCGGGGTCCCGAGGCATGGCGGGGGCGGGGCCGGGGGAGGTGTGCACCGAGCAGGCTAGGGCGACCCTTGCCCTGGCCCCATGAGCCAGGACTGGACAGGTGAGGACTTGCCCTTTTCGGCCGGTGAGAGCTCCGCGGCGGGCTCCTCCCCGCACGATACCCGGGTCTCCGGAGCCCGGGCGCCAGGCTTTGCCCGGGGAGGCTCCGCCCTGGGCTTTTCTTTCCGGGGGCGACCATGGGCATGTGTGTCTGCCTCTTGGCATCCTTTTCTTGTTTTGGAAGCAGTCGCCAAGAGTGAGGGGACATGTGCACTTGCTCTAACGAGGAATAAAACTTGCTTTCACACATCTAGTGATCCGGTTTAGCCAGGCTTTCTTTCGTTGCAGACCGCACCAAAGCGTCTACCATGTGCCAGCCCCAGGGCGAGAGGAGTATTACGGCGGTGACTGAAGTCGACCTGGTTACTTCCAGTAGAGAGAGTACAGGTCAACGAGGAGACTCAAACATTAAACACAGTCATGCAAGCGAACGTGTAAATAAAAATTGTGCCAGATTACTAGAGAACAAGAAAAAGATGAATCCTTTAGGTAGGGTGGTCAAAAAGACTTCCCAAAACTTGACACTGATGTTGGCAACGAGAGAAGTTAAGGCATGGACCAGACAATGTATTACAGAAAATGAACTTTCCCCTGTGGTTACCCGCGTTGGCCAAGAATATGGCTTGAAGTAGGCCCACTGTTTAAGAAGGAAGCTTGCTACACGTCAAGCACTGTGGTGGGCGTACAGAAGATAAAGTATAGTTGACTCAGTGAGATCACCATAAATACACACATTAGTAAAATACAGAGAGTTGCAAAGGAGTGGCTCGTGTGTTGGGATATATGTCTCAGGAAGTGAAGGAAAATCTTCAAAGACAGGATGATGAAGTTGATATCGGAGATAGTTCTTAAAGGTGAAGGATTTAGTTTCTTCAGAAGACCAGAGAGTATATATAGTTCAGTGTGTGATCTGTCACAGTCACTCAGCTCTTTTTTACCTAGGGCTAAAGTGGCTGTAGGCAATATGCAAATGAGTGGGTGTGGCAGTGTTCCAGGGAAAGGTTCTTTCCAAAAAGCAACCAGAAGTAATATTTAGAGCCCTGACTCCCTCGGGTCTGGCTCTGCAAGCCTTTTAGATCTTTATCCAGTGGATGTAGCTTGTACAAGGATAAGCTTGAAACAAAAGGATTGCAAAACAAGACCCTTACTATGTGTTGTAAGGGTTTTGTTTGTTTTGTGGTCCTGGGGAATCTAAAGCAGGCTGCTTGTTATGAAAGCCTTTGCCAGAACACTACTACCCTCTCCCTCCCCTACCTCCAAGCATTTGATTTCCCTCCCCCCCCCCCTCTCTCTCTCTCTCTCTCTCTCTCTCTCTCTCTCTCTGGATGATTATTGATGTGTAAACCTTCTTTGTTAGCCATTTGTACTTTATCTGGATTTGTGGCTATTTGTTGAGTTCCAAGAGTTCATTAAATATATTAAATATGTTAATGAACATTAAATAAGGGCAGTGGTGGCACATGCCTTTAATCCCAGCACTTGGGAGGCAGAGGCAGGAGGATTTCTGAGTTCAAGGCCAGCCTGGTCTACAGAGTGAGTTCCAGGACAGCCAGGGCTACACGGAGAATCCTGTCTCGAAAACAAACAAACAAACAAACAAAAAAAAGTATTAACTCCTTACCAGATATTTGGCCAACAAATGCTTCTATTCACTCTGTAGGTCGCCCTTTTTTCCCTTTTTTGGGGGTAGGGTGGTAGGAGGTGGGTAGGGGTGTTGAGACATGGTCTAACTGTGTAGCTCTGACTATCCTGGAACTCACTATGTAGACTAGGCTGGCTGGGAACTCACAGAGATCCACCTGCCTGCTGTTGCTTCTGGCCTTATTGGATACCAAGTGGCGTTTGTCCATGTATGTGACCCTTTGGCTAGATATCTGAGAAAAGCCCTTATAATCTACTTGTCTCTGGCACTGATTGATAGATACCCAGAAGTGTGCTTCACTGATCTCCTAGAGGTTTCTGATCCAGGCATGTTGACAAGATTAATTGTGGCGAGTGAAGGCTTATTTTGAGACGTAATTCTATCTATGCAAGTGTTAGAGGTTGGGTTGTTGTTGTTGTTATTATTATTATTATTATTATTAATTTTTATTGTGGCTTTGTAATAGGTTCTAAAATCAGGAAGTATGAGCTCTACCTGTGTTATTGTCCATATCGTCTTAGCTACATTTTACTCTTTGAGATTTCATGTTGCTTTTAGCGTGAAATTTTTATGTTTTCCAAAAAAAATGCCATTGGGGTTTTGATAGAGATTGCTTGAATTTACAGATTGCTTTAACAGAACAGCCCAGTAAATGTACATGTGCACATTCAATGTTTACTTTTTTAAAAAAGCAAAAACAAAAATATTGGGGAAAGTAGCAAAGTTGACTCTTTGCCTAGCATGCGCAAGGCCCCCCCTTCAATATCCAGCACCCTCTAAGTCGGGTGYGGGTGTATAAGTCTGTAATCCCAACACTGGAGAGTTGGGGCAGGAGGATCAAAGCCGAAGGTTATCCATGGCTGCATAGCAAGTTCAAAGCCTGCTTGAGCCCCTATCTCAAAAGTAAAGACAAGGTTTTAACCTGCATTCTAGCCTGACCTTGAACTTGAAGTGTTAATCCCTCCTGAGTGGTGGCGGCGGCGTTTCTGTGTGCCCCTGTACCCTGGGAATGGGATTTTTGTGCTGTTCACATTTGGTGTACTTGCTGGCTTTATTCTTTGAAAATTCCTGTTAGTTTATACTTGGAAGGTATTCTTTGTGTCTTGTATCCTTCCTTTCAGACCTTAAAATTCAAAATGTCAGGATCACTGTGCAACTGTAATCTCAGAGGAATCTGGGTCACTATTGTCCTGGAAGATCTCAGGTTCATTTAGAGGTTTTAATATGTTTTGTCCCGTTTTCTTGAGTTCTACTTTTTTTTTTTCATACAGAGATGTTATAATGGATCATCATGTTTCCACAATTAAACCTCGAAGAATCCAAAATCAAAATGTTATCCACCGCTTAGAACGTCGGCGCATCAGTTCAGGCAAGGCGGGGACCCACTGGCATCAGGTCCGAGTGTTCCACCAGAATGTCTTCCCCAACTTCACGGTTGTCAACGTTGAAAAGCCTCCTTGTTTCTTGCGTAAATTCTCCCCTGATGGGCGCTACTTCATTGCTTTTTCATCTGACCAGACATCTCTTGAAATCTATGAGTACCAGGGCTGTCAGGCAGCAGAGGACCTCTTGCAGGGGTACGAAGGGGAGATCTTGTCCAATGGCAATGATCAGAGGTCGGTCAGCATCCGAGGCCGGCTCTTTGAGCGTTTTTTTGTCCTGCTGCACATTACCAATGTAGCGGCCAATGGCGAGCACTTGAACCGGGAGTGTAGCCTCTTCACAGACGACTGCCGCTGTGTCATCGTGGGCTCCGCTGCCTACCTCCCGGATGAGCCTCACCCTCCTTTCTATGAGGTGTATCGGAACAGCGAATCCGTGACCCCCAATCCACGGTCCCCTCTTGAGGACTATTCCCTCCACATCATTGATCTCCACACTGGCCGTCTGTGTGACACACGCACATTTAAGTGTGACAAGGTGGTCTTGTCACACAATCAAGGGCTATACTTATACAAAAACATCCTGGCCATATTGTCTGTGCAGCAGCAGACCATTCATGTCTTCCAGGTGACTCCTGAAGGCACATTTATTGACGTTCGGACCATTGGCCGCTTCTGCTATGAGGATGACCTGCTCACTGTGTCTGCTGTTTTCCCTGAGGTGCAGCGGGACAGCCAGACGGGGATGGCCAATCCTTTCAGGGACCCTTTCATCAACTCTTTGAAGCACCGGTTGCTGGTTTATCTCTGGAGGAGGGCAGAGCAGGACGGTAGCGCCATGGCGAAGAGGCGCTTCTTCCAGTACTTTGACCAGCTGCGGCAGCTGCGCATGTGGAAGATGCAGCTGCTGGACGAGAACCACCTATTCATCAAGTACACCAGCGAGGATGTAGTGACGCTGCGGGTCACAGACCCATCTCAGGTACAGAGGGGAGGTCTCCTGCCTAACCTACGTGTATCAGGAATACACACCTTAATTGGTGTCGGTTTTTGCTATGCTTGGGTTCAGATTTAAAGTCGATTCCTTTTTGTCTGGCATCACGTATTGAAATTGGCAAATGGAGGGTCAGTGTCAAGCCACTGCCACGTGGACAGCCAAGTCTGTGGTTATGATCTCAGTTATTCCTCAGGACATTCTCAGTACCTGTCACATAGGAGCTCAAATGCTGTAAGGTCAGGGTTTGGACCACACATACATAATCCTACCTAAACTTTATAAGACTGATTATTGAACCAAATGGGTTCTGGCAGTGAGAGTGACACTCCACGCAAAAATGGAAGTCCTTAGGACTCAGTGGTAGAGAGCTTATTCAGGATGAGGCTCAGCACCCTGGCACTGAAAACAAAGATCTCCAAATCTGCCACTGCAGCAGGTGTCCTTCCATAATGTCAGCAATCCCAGTAAACTGGAGACAGATTGAGCTTGGGCTCTAGGGCAGTGATTTCCAGACCTGTCCGTGTTATGCGACCTTGATTTAAAAAGATAAGTGGTGACGAGAGGGACAGACAGACAGACAGACAGACAACTTCTGGAAATCCAGGGAGCCTGGATATTTGTTTTTGAAAAGATCTCCACTTCAGTGTGGTCTGAGTAAGAGGCCTAACTCTCTATACCTTTGGCCCCCTTGCCTCAAGCCAGTCTTCCTGTTTTGGAAATAGAACAGTGAGGCAGATAGTAAACTAGGAAGTCAGCCGATTCTACCTCTAAGGGATACTATACATTGTTAGGGGTTGACTCAGTGGCTAAAGCATCTTCCTTGCAAGCAAGAGGGGAGTTTGGATTCCCAGAACTGTTGTAAATGCCAGATGGGTGGGGCAGCCTGCTTGTAATTCCAGAGTTCAGAAGGTGGAGACAATGCCAAAATCAAGTTGGCTCATCCGCAAGCTCTGGGTTCAGCAGAAAGACACTTACCTTAATGCCTTAATGACTAAGCCAGACTAAGAAGACTAGAAACATCAATCAATGTTGGATCTTTATGTGCCCAGGTTTGGCACATAAAGTGTGTATACACACACACACACACACACACACACACACACACACACACACAAACCACATATGCATGAGGAACATAATAAATAAATAGATAAGAGATAGTATACAGGACATCATTTCTAAGCCCTCACCTAACCTGTGGTAAAATATCTTCCAACGGTGGCCCCTGCAAAAAAAAAAAAAAAAAAAAAAAAATATATATATATATCTCAATCAAAGCTTGTGTATTCTAAAAAGGGGACAGTGATTAGATTCCAGTCTATCTTTGGAATTCGTCCTCCCTTGTTAATGATGGGTGTCCCTGAGCCATCGCAAGTGAGCACTGAGTTCATCTCATGCGTCATGGAGGATAGGTGGTAGAGCCCTTGACTTCTTTCTCCTCCTGTCCTTAATTTCCCAGTCTGCTGGAGAGGGGAAGCTGGTGAATGTTTGTGTAATTTTATATTCACATAATTATGAAAGATCCTGCTAAAACCCTGATATGATCAAAGTGGTGTCCTGGTCTATAGATGGGGCATGAGTCACTCTTTTATTTAGGTTTCGGCTATAATTACCTTTCTATTTTGGAAGGAATAAGTTGTCTGTTATCACTGCACTGAGATTATCCTCTTTTTCTTTTGCTAAAAGGTGACCTAGTTTTTCCTGGTAGTTCTAGTCAGTTACAGCTAGATATGCTGCTGGGGCTGTGCCCCCTGCTCGGAGTTTGAAACTTGAAACCTAGTCTCTGTACCCCAGTTGTCCTCTCCTCTTCCCTCCCAGTTTAATTTGATAAGTTCCAATAAGGTCAATGAGTAAAAACTGCATCCATAGACAAAGCCCCAGTAATATTATGGACATTATTCTCAGGTTGTCTCCAGCCTCTTTAATTTGCAGCCAAATTTAATTTCCAGGTGACTGCAAAGTCATGTAAGAGGAGCTCTGGGGAGGACTAATTACTATGAGACAGGTGGGCCACATGGCTGCAGAGATGGTAGCAGATTAAAACTCAATTAGAGGAAGGGGAAATGTGAATCCGTGTGTCCTGGACATCTTAGACTCCTGCTGGAAGTTTGCAGATTTAGTTCACTCTGTAGCATTCACTGTGACAGAAAACTCAAGGTACCCCGGAGCTTCCTGTTAGGCAAGGAAGAACACTCAAGGTGTCAAGGAAAAGGCCCAGTCACCCAGGGCTCCATTCAGGAAAAGTGGTGACTGCCACCTATGGCATTTGAATGCTTTTCAGCACCCCCCCCCACCCTAATTGGCAGAAATCTCAAATGTATCTTACAAAAGCTCTTGGTTGAAAGAACATTTGTGGAGAAAGAAATGGAAAATGCCTGTCTGATTTTTCATTTGTTCATCTGCAGTATCCTGCGTGGATACAACTTGCCCAGGCAGTTTTAGCACACAATGTACTTAAGGCGTCTCTCTGCATGCTAGAMATATTAAGAGGGAAAAATAAATGCCCCAAAATTGAACTTTCAACTGTACACATAGAAGAGAAAATCATTTACCAACAGGCAGCCCTGGGCTGCAAATCACTTTCCCAGCAGGAAAGAAAATTAAATCTGGCATTTTTAAAACTTTTTTTTTTAAAAAAAAAAATCTTAGGGTAGATTGGAGAACAAGTAGTGAATAAACACTTGGAAGGAAAAATATTGAATTTGCACAGTTTGAAATGAAAGATTGAAAGCCTTTTTAGGTATACATGCTGGCCAGCTCAGTAATCCCAGCAGCGCAGCGGCACGGGAAACCTGGTGGCATCAAGGTTCTTAATGATGGAGGGAGCCAACGCTGCTTCCTCCATTCCCAGAACTCATGGAGCCGTGCTCCCTAGCTCGTGCTCCCTAGCTTGTGCCCAGGCAGAGAGCCCTGGGTGGGTTGTTGGGTGGCGTGTACTTGAGGTGAAGTGGAAAGTTGCCTGGGCACAGCCACCCCATTGGCTGCCTCTCTCCTGCAGGCCTCCTTCTTTGTGGTGTACAACATGGTGAGCACAGAGGTGATCGCTGTGTTCGAGAACACGTCAGACGAGCTTCTGGGGCTCTTTGAGGACTTCTGCGACCTCTTCCGCAACGCCACCCTGCACAGCGAAGTCCAGTTCCCTTGCTCGGCCTCTAGCAACAACTTCGCAAGGCAGATCCAGCGCCGGTAAGCTGTGCCGCCAGGCCTCGCAGGCTTAACTTTAAAAGGGTGCTGTTAGGCTGGTAGCCACTTGCTGCAGGACACTGGATTCTGTTTGCCCACCTAGCCTTGCAACCAACTCCTCTGTCATCCTGACGTTTTCCCTTCTCTGAGAACCTGTGTAATTGTTGGTATATCTTCGGGGTCCTTCTTAGACCACATGTCTGCAGAAAGACAGAAACTATGTCTGCTTATTGCCATATGCTCAGAGGTGCACTGCCAAGTCCTTAAACATTTCAGGAATGAGTGATGGATCGTTTTAACACTTGTGGTTAATATGGCCTGTTGAACACATCCTCCTGTCTCTGCTCCACTGGAAAACCCCTCTAACAGTAAAGCGATGGATAGAGAGGTGGCCCTACAAGCAGAAGAGCAGACAAAGCAGAACTGTAGATATAGGCTTGGACATAGGAATCCATAGTATCTAAGAACCCTCTTAGTATATTAGCATGAAAGGAATAGTTCCTTTGGGCTAAAAGCCCCTGGTAAATCTGGTGTAGTCAGGCAAGGGCTCCTCAGCTTTCAGCTAAATTGCTGTAACTTTAATGAGGTTTGGAAAATATCTGGTTTTGGTCCCCAAATAGGCCAGACCACATTGAGCGGATGAATCAGAGCAAGCATTACTGCTTCTGGGAAAGGAAAGATGAGCAAACAGGTAAACTTAGTGCAGTGGCTCCGTGCTGGGACCCTTGCAGGGACACTGTGGTTAGACAGATTCTGACCCTCATTTCCCTCTGCCTTCTCCCTGACACACCTGCCTTCTGCCTAAGTAGCGTCGTTCTCTTCTTCAATTCGAAAGCAGGCTCTCCCTGGATAGCCCAGGCTGGCCTTGTACCTGTGGTGCCTCACCTTCCCAATCTTCCTAGTGCAGGCGTGGAACCTCCCTCCCTGTTTGGTAGCAGTGCTGGGACTTGAACCTAAGAGTCTTCTATCAAAATTAACTTTTAAGTTAACCATTTCATTAGCGAGTCACAGAAGTTAGGTTTCCTAGTTTGCTTTCTGTTGCTTTGGTAAACACCATGACAACAGCAGCCTGGGAGCAATGGGTTTGTCCCAGCTTCTTCCATGTCACCGTCCCCCACTGCTGGCGTGTTACTAGCTGAGAGGAGCTGCAAGCTCATTTAAGGAGCTGAGAAGGTTTTTCATGCTACTTAAGACTGAAAAGTTGGCCAGGCGGTGGTGGCACACGCCTTTAATCCCAGCACTTGGGAGGCAGAGGCAGGTGGATTTCTGAGTTCGAGGCTAGCCTGGTCTACAGAGTGAGTTCCAGGACAGCCAGGGCTACACAGAGAAACCCTGTCTCAAAAAACCAAAAAAAAAAAAAAAAAAAAAAAAAAAAAAAAAAAAAAAGACTGAAAAGTTATAAATGTCCTTGCACACATCTTACCCACTGCCACTCCCTTGAGTAGATTTTGTAAGCTACACAATCATAGTTTACTTTATTGAAAATATAATGCACATGTAATTGACATTTTTTTTTTTTTGTTTCTTGTGAATACATGGCTCTTAATGCAAAATTGTGTGGTAAATGTACTCTAGTAATTCTTAGGTAAAAACACACACACACACACACACACAAAAAAAAAAACAAATAAATATGGGTTAGCATAAAGCATGCAAAAAAATGGACTCTTAAGACCCAAGTCATTTAAGAAGTGCCTTTATCCTAAAAGAGACTCCCACTCTACTCCCTTCCAGCCCCCCAAAAAAGACTAGGAAAGGAAGAGGCAGAATTGTAGTCACTCAGACTAGTAGCCGTGTAAGCACAAGGGAAGGCCTGGAATGGCAGTGCACTAGGAGATCTGCAATGTCTTAGATTTAGCTGAAGAACTCTCCAAGGGGAAAGAGGGAGTGAGGGCATAGGGAAATGGGAAAGAAAGAGTTAAAGAAAAATTGAGAGCATTTGCCCTAGAGTTCTACCTGTTGTTCCTAAGAAAGAGAAATTGAGGACCAAAGAGGTAGGAACAATGTGAGTACTTCCAACCCAGACAGGCAGAACTTCCTAGACTGGCAGGATCATCCATGATTATTGGAACCAACTGCTGAACTCTAAGGAAATTGTGCAAGCTGATTGTTAAGCATAGCCACTCCTAGCTGTAATTGCTCCCCATGACATCATCGTGTTTCTGAGGCTCTGCTAGCTGGGTGATGGATGCTGCTCAGTGCAGTGCTAGGGCTCATCTCCAACTGGGTTTGATGGGGGTTACGTTGGTGCCGTGAAATTGGCCACAGCAGGAAGCTTGACACCACAGAAATTGGCAAATGCTACAAATTATGACCCTCCCCCAGTCAAGAAAAATCGCCCACTTTACCAGCATTCTGGTACTCAGCATAGTCAGTGAGAAAAGGCCCACATGGCGGCATGCCGTACAGTTTTGAAACATTGGAGATAAAGGTAAATTATAAAAACTTGGAGCAAGAACTTACATTTCACATGCAAAAATGTTATTAGAATGCTGTCAGATTGGTCAGTGATAATGCTAAATGCTTAAAGATGGCAAGATCTTGCCTTCAAAATTTTGTGAAAGGATGGTTCAAGGGCTTGGGAATGCAGTTCAATACATTCAGCRCTTGTCTGGTCCTCCCAGGCCTCGGGACTCAACCCTGCCTCCTCCTGTGGAGCCACCCAAAGCCAGTCAGTCTCTCCCTCTCTTCCTCCCTCCCCCTCTCTTCCTCCCTCCATCTCTCCCTCTTCCCTCTCTCCCTCTCTCCCTCTTTCCACTGAGGACTGACCCTGGGGCCTCTGGCATGTTTGTCAAGTGCAGCGCTGCTGAGCCGTACCCCCAGCCATCTTTTTACTATTTTAAGGAAGTCTCACCAAGTTGCCCAGGCTAGTCTAGTCTCGTTCTTGAATTTTCAGTCCTGAAAATTCTGAGTGTTCCAGATCATTGGGATTACAGACCCTTGTCACTAAACCAGGTGGTTTTCCTTAATTTAAACCTGGAAGTAATTATGGCATGTTTGTGTGTTGATGGGACCGATCCTGGAGAGAATCCTGCCTAGTGTGTGAGAGGGCATGAGACCTGCCACCCAAATAGAGAGACTGGAGTGCTGTGCAGGGTCAGACGCTCTGTGGAGACCTTCAACGATCCTCTTGTGCTTTCCTGTGTTTGTCAGTGACAAACTAGGGGGAGATGAGGTAGCCATGGAAGAGAGTGAGAGGTAGGCTGGATGTGGAAGTTCAGATGAGCATCCTCCCACACTGAGAGCCTGTGTGGCTTTGTGGCCATAAGGTTGGAGTGAGCRTTACTCCACTGTTCTCCAGCCACAGGAAGKGCAGCAGACAAAGGCATGGACTCCGGGGGCTGAGCTTCACTGGAGTCCTGCTGAGAGCAGGGTTCAAGGTCGTGGAGCGTGCAGGTGGCGGAGCTGTTTCAGGACTGACTGTGACTTCTAAGATGCTTAGAGAAGAAAGCAGACTTAATGGGTATGCGAGATGGAAGAAAACTGTTGGAGAGATAGGAGAGGATGGCTGGGACATGGGACAGTCACCTGGAGTGCAGTGCTTGCAGGATGAGGTGAGGCTGTCGGAATGCAAGGCAGAGCTGAGGGGAAGTCAGGCTAGGCCATGCTGTTAGAAGGATCTTTATTGGGAACTTTGGAGTCACCCAGAGTTAAGAGATGTTCGTTGGACAGAATGACACAGCTAAGAGCTAAGAGCTGCAGATTCCAGAGAGATGACTTCTTTATATTCCAGGCAGTGTGGCACTGGGAGCATGAAGACTGGGTGGGTGTTGCTGAAGAACAGGGACCTCTTCAGTGTACAGATCCTGTAGCTTGTTCTAGAGGCTTTGTGGTCATCACACAGCCGTGAGCCAGCTCCTATCTGTTACCGTCAGTGGTGGCAGGGACAGAGGTGTTGGTCCATGGTGTCACCTGTAAGTAGCCTGAGGAGCTTCCTTAACCTTTGGGGACCTTTACTGACGATCCATGGCATGGCTACAGAAAAGAGTCTCAGGATGTGGCAGAATTGAAAGTTATTAAAAAGCATTTTGAACAGAGTTAAGAGCAAGGGTTAGTAGAGAGGCACTCGGGAAAAGGTGACATATACCTGGATCTGGGGCTCTCAAGTGATAGTCGTGATTAAATGTCTAAAGTAGCTCTATAAACTGGTTTGGGGGGCTTCTGGTTCTGTCTAAAAGGGTTGCTAAGGAACCTTTTCTTCTCTGGCAAATGAGGTTTAGGATGGTTCCCAAGACGCAGTAAATAGGGTGTAGCTGAGAAGACTCCTAGTTCATAAGAACTGTAGGGAAAGTTAGGATTTTAATTGTTTTTAAAATAAAATTAGTGTATGTGTATAGTGTGTATGTGAGTGTGCATGCATGTGTCATGGCACACGTAGGATGTCAGAGGACCACATTTGGGAGTGAGTTATCTCCGCCCACTGTGGGGCCTGGTGACTAAACATCGGCCAGGTTTCCGGGCTTGTGTGGCAAGCACTTTCACCTGGGAACTCCTTGGATTTTAGATGTGTGTGAGTTTTAAACTGAGGCAGCTGCTGAGAAAGCCTTCCTTACCAGTGCTTTGTTTTAGGTTCAAAGACACGATTATAAATGCCAAGTATGGAGGGCACACAGAGGCTGTGCGCCGGCTGCTAGGCCAGCTCCCCATCAGTGCCCAGTCCTACAGTGGGAGCCCCTACCTGGACTTATCTCTCTTCAGCTACGATGACAAGTGGGTGTCAGTCATGGAGCGACCCAAAACTTGTGGAGACCACCCAATCAGGTACGTTATCACTACCCAGCTACAAACTGCGTGCAGTGAGAGGCACCGCACTCCCTCTCCTCTTCTATGGCCTGGGTCAGTGACTGACTCTCCTGAGCTTTTGCTGGGTGGAAAGAGCTGCTGTCTGTGGTGTGGAGAGAGCTTGGATCACTTAGGTATTATTCTAGCCCCATGAAGAAAACTTTTATTCAGAAAAATGCTGCCTGCTTTTAAAAGTGTTTAAAGAAGCCTGGCATGGTGCATACACCTTTAACCCCAGCACTTGGGASGCAGAGACAGGTAGATCTCTGTCTATCTCTTGAGTTTGAAACCAGCCTGTTCTACAGAGTGAGTTCCAGGACATCCAGGGCCACACCAAGAGACCCTGTATTGAAAACAACAAACAAACAAACAAAAAAGCAAACGCATCCAAGAAAAATAGACACGTAATTAACATTTTAATATCCTAATGGCATTCTATCACAGATTTTTGTATCTAGTGTATCTTACTCAAGTTATTTTATCCATGCTACTTAGTAGAAAAAGCAGAGATAAGTTTTTACTAGTGGAATCTTTTTTGTTTTTGTTTTTATTTTAAAATTATTTATTTTATGTATATGAGTACACTGTAGCTGTCTTCAGACACACCAGAAGAGGGCATCGGATCCCATTACAGATGGCCATGAGCCACCATGTGGTTGCTGGGAATTAAACTCAGGACCTCTGGAAGAGCAGTCAGTGCTCTTAACCGCCGAGCCATCTCTCCAGCACCTTTTTGTTTAAGATTATCTTATGAGTATGAATGTTTTGCTTGCATGTGTATGTACACTCTGCGTGTCCCTGGTGCCCACAGAGGTCAGAAGAGAGTGCCAGGTGCCCTGACTTGGAGTTATGGCTGGTTGTGAGCCACTGTACTGGGAGTTACAGGTGGTTGTATGCTGCCATGTGGGTGCTGGGAATTGAACCCAGGCTCTCTGCTAGAGCAACAAGTATCCTTAACCACTGAGCTGCTGTCTTTTCACTCCTACTGCTGGGTTCGAGGCCAGCCTGGGATATGAGACCCTACCTGAGAACAAACATTTGTAAATGTCACCAACCATCTATTGGTATTCCCTGTGTTGCTTGAGCATACTATTCACACAGTTCCTTTGACTCATGTGCTAAGCAAGGTTCATTTGCACGTGCCGGCTAGCCTTAAGCCTTAGGTTTACTTTCCTCTTTATTTTTCTGGCAATGAAGTCATTGTTCATCACCAACACATTCATCCTGTAGTCTTTCTCACACTGGGCTCTGTCCATTGCATGCTGGGGGTAGTATTTACGGTAGTCCTCATCCCTCCTGCTTTCCTATAAATTGGTAGTTAGATTTAGAGTACAGTCACCTCACTTTAAGTTATAAATCCATGTATGCTGGGAACTTTGTGGATAGGTTAATGTGCTTTTTGTGCATAAAAGCTCATAATGAGCCTCATTTGATACAGCCAAAGGGATACATTTTTGTCCTTGCTGACAAAATTTCCTGCTTTTCTTGTTTGAAAAGATGAGAGAGCCCAAATAACAGGCCTGCAATGTCATAGCTGTGACAGAAGAGGCTTCTCTTGTAATTCCTTTGTGTTTTTACTTAAAATGAGAACTGGAAGGGCATTGAAGACATCTGCAGAGGTGGTGCTGCCAGGCACTGTCGCTGTCTATGTCATTCTGGTTTTGCCAACAAGTGTGTTTGTGCATGTTTTCACCTGCAGCACTAATCACGGGAGACTATAGTTTGACTGCGTTAACTGTAGGGGTGTCTTCCACTAGGTTATAGAGTCTGCATACTGACTGTTCCGTTGACGGATGCACTGCCATTTGTCCAGCCTCCTGCCCATCTCTCTTATGCATTTTACATTAGAGCAGCTCTGATAGTGTCAATCATTTAAATTAAGTTCCCAGGGTATGAGTTCTTAGGGATGGGATTAGTTTATCAAAAAGTATGAACATCATTGAACTCGGGTGGCGCATTTTCCTAGTATGTGTAAGGCCCTGGATTTGAGCCTCAGCTCTACAAAATAATAATAGTAATTAAAAAGTATGAGTGCCTTTATATTTGTTTCTCTGCTTTCCAGAAAGGCTGATCAGAGCTTTTTAGTTACTATCCTCTAGCCTATTAATCGTCTGTAGTTTCCCAAAGGACACGCCATTCAGAAATGTCTTTTCCGTCTGTCCCTGAGGGCACCCTCGCATGCCATTTTGTTTCTGTCTGTGGGAAATGGCAGCTTAGAGAGAGAAGGCGTGTGATTTCTCGGTGTTTTATTTATTGAGACACACTCATGGAGCCCAGGCAAGCCTCAGACTTGCTGTATAGCCAAGGCTGACCGTGAGTGCCTGATCCTCCTGTCTTTCCTCCAGAGTGCTAGGATTACAGGTGTGTGCACCATACCTAGTGTGAGAATTTGTTCTTAAAACTGCAAATCTTCAAGATTAGCCCAGAATGGCACTACTGTGTGGTCTAGTCGCTGCTGGCCACTGCTGGCCGTTGGGCACTTACTGTGAGATGAGGCCCAGCTGAGACGGGCGTGGGTGTGCAGGTCAGGTTTCAGAGATTAGTGAAAGAAAAGGTGTGCGGTAGCTGGTTAATTTGGATATATTAAATTAAATCAAATATATTACAAGATAAAAATCTACTATTTTGCTTTACTTCTTTTGAAAATGTGACTCTTCAGAGATTTAAAGACACACAGAGTTATATGTGCTGTTTAGCATTTCATTTCTAATGCCCGCTTAGACATCTTTAGGCAGGAGCTTCTGGAAGTGGGAGGCTGTAATTTGGAGTCTGATGCAGGGCCATCGTGAGAACTGACCAGTGACTGAGGTCAGGAGTTCACTTCACAGCCCCTGATGAGATACGTGGCCTCAGGTTCTGCTAAGCTGGCTGGCTGCAGAGGCTGTTTCACTTATCTGATGAGCTCCCCTGTCTGCGTCCCCTGCTGTCCAGATTCCAAGATGGCAGTGATGGCAACACCGTGTCCCTTTTCTGTTCAGGTTCTATGCCCGGGACTCCGGCCTGCTGAAGTTTGAGATCCAGGCAGGCTTGCTGGGCCGCCCCATCAACCACACGGTGCGACGGCTGGTGGCCTTCACCTTTCACCCCTTTGAGCCGTTCGCCATTTCTGTGCAGAGGACTAACGCAGAGTACGTTGTCAACTTCCACATGCGACACTGCTGCACCTAGTCGCCCCAGCACAACGTGCTGCCCGGACAGTAAAGCAAAGGCTGCCTGCTCCGTCGGGGTTCCAGACTGGTGTACCTCACCTACAACAGAGCCGAGAGACGGGGGTGCAGCCTGGCGGGACTGTCCTCTTACCCAGGTGATCGCTTTTAAAGTCTCTCGCTTTCCCCTGTGGGAACACCTGGCATTAAATCCATTTTATTTTGTTTACTTAGCATTTTATGTCTGTGGAGATAGACGCATTTACACCCTTCCCCTCGATGTCACTCTTCAGCATTATGGTGTGCAGGCCGCAGCAGGTAAATCATGTTTACTCTTGAGAATTATGTACCCCTTTCCATCCTCAACAAGCAGGGCTATCTTTCTAAGAGAAAATAAAGCCTTGGTATTTTCTTAGGACACCGTCTCTTGCTTGGTGTTTCCCTCACACCCGTGCTTTTTCCATCCTTGGGTGCAGAGGGACTGAGAGAACCGACAGGCCCTGGATGCAGCAGCTGCTCCTGTGCGCTAAGTGGCTAGTGCCCTTGGCAAAGGCAGTCATTTGTTGCCGTCCCCGGGGCTTTCTGCTGGTAATTGTGAGCACGGAGAGGTGGGAGTAATCACACAGGCTCACGGGGAAGCACGCTCACAGCTGCTGCCCGTGTCACGCCGGTGGGAGAGCACGCGGCCCTGGGAGCCCTGGCAGAAACAAACACCGTGTAGCACGTACTGTCCTTTGAGTAGCAGAAGCTGGAAGGCTCCAGGTGTCCCTAAACAGATCAAACTGGTTGTCCCCGGGTGGCTGAGCTCTTCCCAGCTCTCCTGTAGACCCCTGCTGGCACCAGACTGCACCCTTCTGTCACGTCATCCACCAGGCTCCTCCAGAGGGCCTGTATGCCTGTTTAAATCTCATTTGCATAATGTTTCCCTGTCATAATTTAGTCAGCTTGTTTAGAAACATCTGTCTCAGAAGGTACCTCTGAAATGTTTTGTACCAAAGCAATCTAAAAGGAACCATGGACACAAGCAGCTGGGTCCCATATTCCTTCTGATAGCCAGACTTCGGGAAGCCTAAGAAATATGATAGGAAATGCTGAGCCCCACCCAAACCAGTTCCATCAAGTTCATCCTCCTCAGTGGCCTAAATTTTGTTTGGGTGGTCTTTCGTTTGTTTTGTTTTAATTTTTATTTTTGTACTGCTGAGACTTGAACCTAAGATCTTGCCCATATTTGGCAAGTACTTTCTCAACGGAGTCATATCCACAGTGTGAGCAGCTAATTTTATTCTCTACCTTAAGCACAAGGTCTGAGCACCTACTATGAATCAGGTCGTCGGTCGTGTACTAAGACTGAAGAGAGCTAGGGAGATGTGGCTGTCAATTCAGCAGAGAAAACGAGTCCCAACAGAGCTTCTCTGAGGACAGTGGGGGAGGGGGGAGCAGGAGGAGGAGTGCTGGGGAGGAGCTTCAGGAATTGCACACTGACCCAGGATGTGCCGCCCACCTTTACCATGAATCTTCCCACTTCCATTAACCCTGCCTAGAAACTGTCACCAACAGACCCAGAGCTTTGTCTCTTAAATGATTCTAGTTCCTGTCAATGCCAGGATAAACTACCACACCACTGTATTACTCTTCTTGTCACCGTGACCAAATAACCTGACTGAAGCAACTCAGGACGAGAAGGGTTTGTTTATTTAGTTTACAATAAAGTTGCSTGGTGAAGAAGAGGCAACTGTTCACAGGGCTGGAGACGCTTAACTTTTCTCTCATCTTGGCTGCCAGCTCAGAAAGAGACACCTCAGGTAGGAAATGGCCAGCTGTCATCATTGTGATGACCCTACACATCTGCCACAGATGCCGAGGGTTCCACAACCTCCAACACTCGCCAATATGGGGACTTGAGTAGTTAAACATAGAAGCCTGCAAGGGACATTGTGGACTCAGACTGTGTAAGCGCCATCTTGGACCAGGCACATGTTTAGCTAGTGAGTTGGTTCTGCCTCAACGGCTATTCCAGCACCCAACAGTCTTGCATCTGGTTTCTCTTCTGTCCTCTGTGGCAATCATCCTGTATTGAGTTGGGCAGTGGGGAGTGTGGAGAACGCTCTGCTTGGTCATAGGTCCCTGCTCATAAGTGACAGACATCCCTTCCACACACACATCCTGCTGTACCTAGCCAAATGTACACACCTAAACAAGAGACTCTGAGAACTGTCATGCCTAGCTAGCCATGTGCTGGCTTTTCTTGTTTCCAGAAGGAGAGAGACTGAGTTTGGATAGACAAGTGGTTGTTGCAGACACCTGAGCTGCTTCATTAGCTCTCACTCCCCTTCAAGGTCCTCTTTTTCCTCATCCAGCCTAGTTGTTTTGGTGTAATATGGACATTCTCTTGCCAATGCTCATGACTTTTTTTTTTTTTAAATCCTGTTCTGCTTCCTTTGTGATATATTAGAACAACTTCAGTACCTTATCTGTGTTTGAATGGCTGAAACCCACGTTTGATCTTGAGTTCATGATCATAGCCTTGAAGTGAACTCTCAGCGATAGTTAGCCTTATATATTCTCCTTGTCTTGTTTTCTACCCCTGGAGGCTGATGGGTTTCTTCTTCTCTTGCCTCTGGCTTCAAAATTCTTTCTATATTTCTCAGCTGGCCACCTTGCCCCTCCATATCAAGACAGAAACCACCAGATGGGAATTTCCCTCCCGTTCGTTTACTGTGTTGACCAGGAGACATGTCTGTACTTGCTCCTTGCAGGTACCTGGCACAGCCAGTAACATCCACACACAGCTCAAAGCAGTGAGAGCAAATGCATGCATGCTTACTGTCCAGCTTGCTTTCTCTATTCTTCAACAGTCTAGTGCCCCAAGCTTAAGGAATGGTACTGCCCACAGTGGGCAGGTCCTCCTGCATCAGTTAACACAATTACCATAATCCCCTTCACAGAGGCCAACCTGATCTAGACAGTCCACTGAGACTCTCTTCTCAGGTGATTCTAGATGTTTCAAGTTGATAATTAAAACTGGCCATCGCATCTGTGGTGCGACGATAAGATGATGTAACTGCTATAACCTTCAACCCCAATGGTACAGTCCCCTCTCTGGGAAGGGAACTTGCCCACTGCTTCTTGCAGTGTATTTCAATAAGTTCTCTAACTTTTCACATCTTGGTAAATTCTTCTACTCCACTGCCTTTTATATGCTGTTTTGCTGGACAGCACCTGGTCCTGGTTTTTAGAACAGCACCTTTCCAGTGCTCTTGCCTTCCTGATTGCTCTTTGTTGACTCCCTTTCCTGGCTTCTCTAAGCTCTATCTTTAGAGGTTGGCTGCTCTAGCATAACCTAGGATTCTTACCTCTTTCCAAGGACCTCAACCAAGGACCTAGGATTCTTACTCTTTCCCTGCCCTCCCCCACCCCTGTTGTTTTAGTTATAGACAGAGTCTGATGGTCTTCAAAGCTGTTAGCTCTAGCTGCCCCTCCCCCAGCACTTCTTGTGATCCTACTTCACATAGCCTGTGACTCACACAGAATCTACATTTGGATATCTAGTATGCTTTTCAAAACTAGCACATCCCTAATACCATTGATTCTTGTCCCTCTCTCCAACCTATTTTTCCTTCAAGATTTCTCATTCCGAACCACTTGGTAGATTGAGGCAAGTTGATAGTGAGTTTGTGGCCAACTTGGGTTAAATGAGACCCTGTTTCAAAAAACCCAACCAATCTAACCGCGTGATTTCCCATATGGCTTCAAAGTCTATACCATGCCWTGTCTATTCTGTTCTCTACCCCATAATCTGGCTTTATTCGAGGGGGTTGCCATGAGCATTCTAAAGCAATTTTGGCAGCCCTGTATCCATTGTTACTAATTAGACAGGAGCCTAGACCTGTTAACCTACGGGTTACTTTAAAGACAGTGTGCACTTAATTCAGGTCAATGGTATAATGAAGTATCGGCTTCTGAGTCTTATTTCTCTATTGGCAGTGGCAGTGAGGGGATGTATGAACCCACCTTCCCATAATCCAAGGCTTTACATCCAAATTCAAAAGGATCAGCCTTAGGATAAAGTTGACCTGGTGTAAAACAAAGACCAGAAAGGAACTAGTTGGCCCGGAGGCCATCCTACAACTGCCTGTTCAGCTCTGAGGCAGAGTCCTCCTTGTTTAAAGCTCTTTGATGCGGTGGTCTGGTTCTTGAAGTTGAAAGCAAATTAGTAGATGCAAAGAGAAAGGTCCTTGTGGAAAGGTTTGTCCTTCATTTTCATTTTCTCTCTCCTTGTTTTCCTTCCTTTCTTCTTTTTTCCTTCCTCCCTCCCTCCCTTCTCCTTTCCCTCCTTCTTTTCTTCCTTGCTATGTTCCTCAGGCTGGCCTTGATCCCTGACCTCAGGAGGTCTTCTTGCCTTGACTGCTCTGGAGTGGATTACAGTYTCAGAGTGTACCAGAGTGTACAGTTCCACGTGCCCATCTTAGATTCGTGGGATTTTTGGAAGCTGGAATTTAATGGATCTGGTCCTGGTTTCCGTGAAACCAGCTGCCAGGGTTCCTGTTCTCAGGGCTCTGTGATAGTTTCTGGTGTTCCCTCGGCTTCCCCGCAGCCTTCCTTGAATTTCTTTATGTGTTTCTGATAACTCTGGGGATTTAACGAAAATTGGAGTTAAAGCACTTAGCCTGCTGAGTACTTGCTGATACTAGGTTCTCAGTTGTGTGTATTGTTTATATTGTGCCTGAAGGATTTAAGGTGGCTCTCAGTGAATTCTGGCATCTCCGCTCAGTAAATGTCCAAAGAGTCTVAGGACTCTTTGGAGAAACAACTTCTTTAAAGCTCAAATGTTTTAGAAAAAAAATGGGAGTGGACTTGAGGGACTGTCTCTCAGTTCTAAATCTTCCCTGAGCCTCCCTCTCCTCCCTCTCAGCAGGGCTGGCATGTCGGCCTCCGTGCGAAGCTGCCGTGGACCTCAGAGAGTGCTGCCGTTCAATTTAGCACTGCCTGTTTCATTTGTAGCCCCCTGCAAACAAGCCTAAGTGAGTGAAAACCTAAATTAGATRATTTTTAAAAGGATAGTAGCTTCATTATTTTCGAGTACACAGAGYGYCTTAAACTCGGCAATGAAGTGTTCTGCTGTAGCAGCCCGTTGGGACATTTCTTAATGAGTAGATTATAATTATTGCTAATCAGCATAATAGTYCCCCAAAATGCGTGCTTTGAAAGCAATTGAGCATATTAAGTGACTTGGATGTTCCAAGGGGCAATTTTGTTTACAACATTAATTTGCTGTCTGCATATCTCTGATCCATGTAACCCTCTGTTGTTTCAAAGAAAACACTTTAAAGGCTTTCTGCATCAGACAACATTTGATTATGCGTGTAGGAAGCTGAGAGATGCATCCTGGGACTGGAGGGGTGAATAGTAGAACTGAGATTCTTCATCCCTCATCTAATCGTGGGATCAGCTCTGGCTGGCATGAGTGCCTAGTACCAGCTTTGGCTCTACCGCAGGGCAACACTGAGCTTGGTTTTCAGAACTTTACCAGGCCTCAGTTTCCCTTCTATAACATGAGGGTAATTTCCCTCCTTTACAGACTTGATGCATGCCCACAGTGGACATCAGTTAAAGCTCTGACTGAGGACTCACTAACTGTCTGTTACCCTCTTGCTTCTCTTTATCCATTCAGGCCTGAGGGGGACTTTCTTGTTTCTTCAGCCCTCTCAAAGACTGCTCCCAGCTCTGGTGACTTGAGTTCAACTTGATCTTTCTCCAGTTTCAACTCCTGGCCACTGAATGAAAACTGGTAGCATCTCAAGTGGTGTCACAGCCTGTTTCCAGCATACCTATGTCTGAGGGGACCGGAGCACCCCATCCCTCTGCTCCTTGTAGCAGCGATGCTCATTGATTAAAGAGAGTTTGGTCTCCCAAGGGTTGCTTCTGTTGTGCTATTGATTATCATTGTCAAGAGCGGGAAACTACACTAAGTGCCTTCCATAGGAAGGGATGGAATCCGTCTCTTCAGTTCTGGTGTGTGTGTGTGTGTGTGTGTACTTTTTGCTATGCATTTTTAAAATTTGGAAGTTGTCTTATGACTGGTTTTTTGTCAGGGTCAGGCATGCAGCTGCTGTGACGTAACTGCTGTCATCACCCGTGCACATGCAGACTGGTTGCGTTTGTCCCTGTTGACACCCCTTCTGTAATGCTCCCTGTTTGGCTTTGTATTCCACAGAAGCATTTCGTATGGTATTTTCAAAAAGATCACAATCTCATTGGGTCTCCTAATGCAAGGCTGTTGTATATGGCGCAGATGCAGAGCCCTGGGGGCAGTGTTCAGATTAGTGGACTGCAGATTTGTCACCAAGCCATCGTCCTTTCCAGAGCAGCAAGTGTTCTTTATAAGTGAAAAAGGATATCACCAAGAAATGACATTTTACTGACATGATGAATTTGGTAGGGATATCACCTGTCACATCAAGAAGTCATGTGAATGGAGGAGAAATTGTCTCTCCCCTTGAAATAAATGGAAGAAGTTTTAATAGGGCCAGAGCCTCGCATGACCAATGCTTATAAAGCACAGGGCTAATCGTTAAGGTGGGAATAGATTTGTCAAGAGCTCCCTGCTGGCTTTGAACAGGAGCTGATTAACTCTTGAGATAGGCGATCCAGTACAGGAAACCATGAAAATGGACGTAAACTGAATGTGGAACGCTGGAGAGATTGCATGTTTGTCAACATACCTTGAATGCCACCCAACACGAAACTTCAAACTTAGGGTGTGTCTTGAGTCTATACTACATGGTGCTCTGTATGTGTATTAACTCATGTCGCTATGTCAAAAGGCTGGAAATGCCTGCTCATGAGTCCAAACTCAGGCTCCTCGGGCTAGTCTTTGAAAGCTTTTGCTGCAGACTCAGGTTTGGAATCTGTCCTCAAGAGGAATGTATATTACACACAGCTACTACCTCTCCCTTGTTCCCCTGAGGTCAGGGGTTGTATTTCTGTTGTCATT